>PVJC01006626.1:0-54270 GCA_004026665.1 Murina feae
GGGGGGCGCGCGGGGGGCGGGGCGGGGCGACCCCGCGGGCGGAGGCGGCGGCGCGCGCCGGGCACGGAGCGGGGCGCGGGGGGAAGCGCGCGGGCGGTGGGGGGGGCGCGCAGGCGGGAGCGCGCGGGGGGGGCTGCCCCGGGGCGGCCCCCCCACGTCGGGGCGCGGCGGGCGGGCGGCGGCGGCGGGAACGCGTCCCGTCCGGGTCCCGAGGAGCCGCCGCCGCCGCCGCCGCCGCCGGTCGCCAACATGGCGGACCTCGAGGCCGTGCTGGCCGATGTCAGCTACCTGATGGCGATGGAGAAGAGCAAGGCGACCCCGGCCGCCCGCGCCAGCAAGAGGATCGCCCTGCCCGAGCCCAGGTACCGGCTCCCCGGTCCGCGCCGCCGGCCCCGCGGCCGCCAGCGACCCCCTGCGTCCGGGAAGGTCGGGCGCTCGGCCCGCGACTTTGGGGAGGGGGCGCTTCGGGGCCGGCCTCGCGGTCCCCGCCTCCGAAACGGGGCCGCGGAGAGCTGTTGGGGGGACTCGGGGCGAGCGCGCCGCCAAGTGCCCCGCGCGCAGCTAGCGCGCGCGCGCCCCGGCGAGGGGCTGCGGGAGGCGCTGGGACTTCGCCGGGTCCGCGCCGCGCTCGGCGCCCTTCTGTCCCGTCCGGGTCGCAGCCCAGCCCGGTCTCGGTCGGTCCTTGGAGCCTCCCCCCCGCCCCCTCCGCGCTCCCCGTCCCCATGCGGTGGTTCCCCCGGCCCAGTCCCGGTCACTCCCTGGGGCTCCATCCCCGGCTCTTGGCGGTCCCCGTCCCCGCTCCATCCTCCCTCGCTCCCGGGGCTCCCGAGCGCGGAGCGCAGGTGGAGCGCCTTTTGTCCCGGGCACAGACGCCGCAGTGCTCGGTGCGTGCTCCCTTGCAGCTCCCGCAGCCCCGGCGGCCCTCCGGGCCCCTCCTCTCCGCGGCCCCGGCGGGAGTGAGTGGCTCGGGGACCCCCTCGGCGCTCTTGGGGGTGCTGAGTGTGTCACCGGAGCTGCGCCCCTCCCGCTGCGGGGCTGCTGGTGGCACTTGGCTGAAAGGTTGTAATAGGATTCCCTCGGAAACGCACTGGGAAGCGCTGCCTCCAGGCAGGAATTTGTTGTCCGAAGGACCAGGGAAGGGCCCTGGGGGAATTGGCAGGGGGCTTGGTGAGGCCCTTACCAAGTTGTACTTTTTTTTTTCCCTCGAAAATGATTGATGGCTGATGAGCTAATGAAAGAGACTTCGCCAGTTCATGTTCTTAGCCGAAAAGAGTCTTCATGGGATGGATTGTGAGTTTGTAACGGTGTATCAACAGCGTTACGCTCGCATTCTCCCCGCCCCCAGCCTCTTTTCCTAATTCACACCACCCACAGCCGCACAGGGAACGTGGCTTCTTGATTCCGGGGAGCTCTTGGTGGACTTCACGAGGAAAGGGGGCGTCCTCCTGGCAGTGAATCTGAAGCCACGTGCCTTTGTGCGCTGTCGGAATCCACAGCAAAGCCCTTCTCCGTCCTTCTCCGTCGGAGAGCATCAGCCCTGGAAGCATCTTCCACCCCAGATTGCCTTCCTCAATGCCCTGACATAAGGAGACAAGATCTTTCAGATTCAGCTGCTTTGAGCTGGTTGTTGTGAAAAGCCATAGGGTGTAAGTGGGCACGTGCGGCTCCCGAGGTGGGGCCTCCTGGCCCTGCTGAGCCCAGGCACCGCGTTGGTTTTGCCCGATGGCTCTGTGGTACGCGGTGCCAAGCGGTGAAAAACCAGGGCAAGGGGCAGGCCCTCGGGAGCCTTGAGAAATGAACGCTCCTGTTCCAGACTGGAACCGACCCGAAGCTCATGGACACATCAGCTCTGTTTAAAATTTCCGGCAAAAAGGGAAGGAAACGAAGTCAGACAAGAACCCCCAAGTCAAGCCTGAATTTCATTTTTTTTAAAAACAATATATTTTATTGATTTTTTTACAGAGAGGAAGGGAGAGGGATAGAGAGCTAGAAATGTCGATGAGAGAGAAACATCCATCAGCTGCCTCCTGCACATTCCCCACTGGGGATGTGCCTGCAAACCAAGGTACATGCCCTTGACCGGAATCAAACCTGGGACCTTTAAGTGCGCAGGCCGGCACTCTATCCACTGAGCCAAACCGGTTAGGGCTGAATTTCATTTAAAAAACAGCAACAACACAAAACAAAACAAATAAAACCCCCGGCATTTCTATAAATGTGGTATAAAATGCTTCATTTCTTTTTATCCTGCCACTCTTCCTACATATATAGTGTCTCTCTATAAATTTAATAAATATTAACTTAGGCAGTTTTGTGGGGGTGTGTGTGTGAGATATAGAATATTACTAAAATTAGGAACTTCTGCTCTTGTGTCCCTCCCCCCCATCCATGTTTCGAACTTAATGTGACTTCTGCTTTTTATTGCCCCGAAGAATGTACGTACGTGTGCGGGTGTTCAGTTCCTTGTATGAAGGCCTTTGTTTAGGTGGTGTTCTTTAGCAAGGCTTTTTCTTTTTTTTCTTTTTTCTTTTAAGGCAGAATTAGTGACTGCGAGCATATTTCTTATGATATCTCAGAAATGAGAAACATCCACAGGACGGTAATTTTAGGAAACAGCTCCTTAGCCATTGATATTCTGTTGCTATTTTAAAAATAGACTCTTGGCTTAGGCAGCTGGGACCTCTTCCAGGGAGCCTCATTTTTTGTTGTTTGTTTGTTTGTTTGTTTTGGTATTTGTCTCAGTGGCTGTGGCTTTAGAGTTGTAACGTGACCCTTTACACCAGTGGTTCCCAATCTATTTTTTTCGGCCACACCCCTCCTAAGCATCTCTAAAATCCTGATGCCCCCCCACCCACCCCCACGACACAGAATTCTTACTATTCAAAAAGTGAACGCCTGTTCACGTGGAGGAAGCTTAGAAGGCCATTAGCTTGGTCTAAACAAGCTTCTAAAGAACATGGCATCCACAAAAGAGAAAAATAAAAGAATGAAAGGACAGTTGAAGCCCTGAGGAAGACATCACTAAGAAATTGTTTAAAAAAAAAAAAAGAATATGAAGCGATATGAAAAAACAGCAAATAAAGTTTCAAAACATATACTAGAGAACCGAAATGCGTAAGTAGGTCACAATATATATTTATATACTGTCTATGAGGCCCCCAGAGCTGTAAGAAATACAAAGAACTCACTGTGAATAACCCATTCTCGAATTGCCCGCCCCCCCTTAAAAATCAAATTGCTCCCCTCTGTGGAGTGTGTGCCCAGGGTTGGGAACCCCCCTGCTTTACACAGTAACCACCACTGCTTGGGCTGAGTTAGGATTCTTTCACATGGAGATTATCAGGTGAAACATCTTGCGGTTTTTTGTCCGCCACTGGATGGCAGTTAGCAGCCTGCCTGCTGGATTTCGGGGTGGAAGGTTGGGGGATTTCTAGATATGGGAGGACAGTTAACTTCACGTTAAAATGCCTCAGCAGAGTGACTCAGAAAGACTCGTGTGATCTCACTCTTCCTGTAAAGGTTACTGGGCCAGTGTTTTGTGTTTCCTCCTTGGTTTTGGAGTGATGATCCCCCGTCTCTGGTAGAGAAGGTTATATGTGTGGCTTTGGTATCTAAGTGAGAAACCGAAAACCAGCCACTGGCTTATCGCCGGTGACTTCTTATTTCCAGCTGATGCTTTGAAGTCACCACTGTCTCCTGAGTGCTTCCTTATTTTAGGGACTTTGCCTTTTCCCAGTTTTTAAAAGAGAAAAAAGCAACAGAACGGAACAGTATCCAGCCATTTTCAGTGAAATGCTGGGGCTGGGTTCCCCTGCTTTTTGGGCGGGAATCTCAGAAAAATGGAACATTCTGCCCAGAGGAGATAGATGGTACTTGCATGAGATCGCAAGAGGCAACCGGTTTGTCATGTTGACACGTTATTCAATTAACGGACCCATGAGTGTGAAAGCTATTTGTTCAAATCATATAGCTGCTTATTTACTGAAACTTGTGTGGAGCGAAGGAAACCAATGATGGGATCCACTGGGAAGAGTAAACTGATCCAGGGGCCCCCTGGGCAGGCCCAGCGACAAACACCAGCGTGTCAGAAGAGAAATGCTCTTATTTAATAGGGTCTGGTTCATAATCCTAGGCCTACCGAGGACCAGCATCTTAAGGCCTGGAATGACCAAGGCCGCCTTTGCTTCAGGCGCGTCCCTCCTTGAACCCTTTACGAGAAGAATGAAAGTTGGTTGACTGGAACTCCCAGGCGGTTGCAAGAGGTGGAGGGACACGAAACCGATCTCTCCCCAGAGGTGTCATTTCTGCTTACATGGACATTGAACATATTTGGCTCATCGGTTGCGAAGCTTGTCCTTTGGGAAGTATTCATACAATAGGATAGGAAGGCCTGAAGACACCGTCTTAAAGATCCCTTTTCACTTCCGCGGGGCGACCAGACAGTCCGTAAGATTTGCGAGAGGTTGTTGCTCATGTTCATTCTGTACATGGCTGTAGAGCCATTTCTCTGAGCCACCCGAAGGGGACGCTCTGAGGAACCCGACCTAGACCACAGCCCCTTCCTTCGAGGGGCTTATAGTCCTAAGGCAGTGGTTCTCGACCTTTCTAATGCCGTGACCCTTTAATACAGTTCCTTGTGTGGTGGTGACCCCCAACCGTAAAATTATTTTGTTGCTGCTTCGTAACTGTAATGTTGCTACTGTTACGCACCGTCATGTAAATGTCTGATGTGTAGGATGTATTTAGGCGACCCCTGTGAAAGGGTCGTTCGGTGCCCAAAGGGGTCGCGACCCACAGGTTGAGAACCGCTGGTCTAAGGGGACATGCACAGAGAGTTAGTTGAGTTGAGAGAGGTGTTTGCCACCAAAGTGAAGTTGCTTGACAGTTCTGTAGCATCTGGACGGCTGTGATGAGTCTGGATTCAGAGAACATATTACTTACCTTGGCTCACTGTTGGAGCAATACGCTGCTCACGGAGGAGCTATGTAGCCATAACATACGTGGTGGGATGTCAGGTGGGAGTGTGCATCTTCCTTGTTTGTGAAACGATCCCATGGAATTGATCTGGAGACCCAGCTGTTTGTTTTTTCTTCTCTGGAAATGGAGTTTCTTTGCTCATTTCCCAAACCCCCCGTCCCCGAGTGATTGCTGGGTAACTTGAAATAGTCCTGCCTGTTTGGGGGGTCGGGATAGTCTCCGCCTGCACTCTCCGTTACACGCCCCCCTCCACCTCCCCGAAACCCGTCCCAGCCTAACGTTGAGCTGAAAAGTCAATGTTGGGAGAAAGAATAGTTTCCGGGAAGAAAGGACTCTGTTGTTGCTGGGAGTCTGTCTATGGATTACACAGCGGTGGTGGAATTGCTGCTTTTTTCACGAAGGCACAGATGTAATTGGTACCTTCCAGGCATTATTTCTTTCTCAGTCAGAGCTGATTTGTGCCAGGGACTTGCAGATGTCAGTGCTGGGTGTAGCTGTCGGCTCTTAGCTGCTGATCAGCCTGGGACCTGGAGTCGGCCGAGCCCAGCGCGGTGGATGAGCAGCCGCTTTAGATCCCTGCGAGGCCCGGGCAGGCCCATCTGTGCTAGGCAATGCCGCAGACTCGGCGCCCCCTCAGCGTGCCGCCTTCATCGGCTTTGCCAAACATCTGTGTGGACCAGGATGGGAACTTTTGGCTCAGGCACCGAAGCTCGCGGAAGGAGAGCCGAGGTCTTCGGCGGTCAGGGGCTGGCCAGCCGAGCGGGGAACTCAGGGTCTTAGAGAAACAGGCGCTGGGGTGAAAGAGAACTTGAACTTCCGTGAAGCGGCGGTATAATAACTGCCATTTATCAAGAGCTCGCCCTCCACCAGGCAGTTCGCAGATGGGCACCTTCCCTCCCCAGCGTCATCGCGGGAGCAGCCTCAGCCCCGTTTTTCTGAAGGCGCAGGTGCCCAGGGAGGTTTACGGGAAAGTCCCCTGCCCAGGGCCAGCTGAACTGGCTTCTTTCTACCTCGCCGTGCCCTCTCTCGGACATGGAAGGGACATGAGTCGTGAACACCCGCCCCTCTTATGTTGCAAGGAATGCACAGAATAGCGATCCTTTTTGTTTGTTTGTTTGTTTGGGGGGGAGGATGACTTTGCCGCGCCTCCATCAGCTACCGGCACAGGCAGCGTTTGGAAAGTGCGGCGGTTCTCGGATAGAGCAGCTGCTCCCCCGGGGCCACGGGGCAGTAATTATGACGAAGTGAATAAGCAGTTTGTTCCTTATTTCCCATGAGGCGCGTGAGGGTTAAATGCCTGTTCTGTTTAACACAAAAAGTGCAGTCTTGCTGCTCTTAATGAGAACTTGTATAAGAGACCGCTTCTCCCCGCCGGCCCCCCTCCGGCCTCCGAATAATATTTCCACAGTTAAGAAAAGAGGGCAGCTCAGGCTCTCCTTCCCGCCCCGCCCCCTGCCCCCGAAATCCCCATTTCTGGGAAAAAGGTAAAAGGGCAAGACAGTATTTTTGTCTTTCCTTTGGCATAAAAAAATCGCTTTCCATTCGAAGTACCGTCCTTTGTGAACAAAACGGTGCCTCTGAAGGCCGTCGACGGGGAAACTGTGTGCAGGATGGTGGCGTCTGGCCCTGGGGCCGGGCCCCTGGGGACATGGGAATGATTTAGTTAGCCTCTTTTACTTGATTATGAAGTCATCTGTGTGGTAGGTAATTTGCATGCTAATGAGGCTGGATGTCCCAGACCTGCCTCCACGGCTTCTATTTCTCGCTCCTTTATGCCTCTCTGTGTTTTTTCTCATTGATGAGAAGTTAGAACCCCTGGGCCCTCTTTTATGATTGCTTCGGGGGTCTGACGTGCAGGAGAAGTGACCCCGGGGCTCCTCGCTCGTATCCCGCGAACGCGCCTTCTAATTTGGGAAGCCTCCTCCGAGGTCGGCCAGGCTTCAGCTTCAGCTTCAGCTTCAGCGTGGAGGGTAAACATTTTCTGGTACTTTGTCCAGGACATTATAGGAAAAGCCCGCTAGAGGAAACAGCCAGAGCAGCCCTGCAGCTTCTAGGCCCTGCGATTGGCGGTTGCTAACCGTCGCCTTGACCCAGCCGTGGACCTGCCCTCTTGTTTGCTGCCATTTCCTTCTCCCAGGGTCGCTAGAGCCGGAAAAGGGTGATTATGTGGCCGTAGGCAGGCCGGGCCTTCACCCGTAGTGAACTTGAAGGCCGGCTGTCATCGCCGGCCCCTCGTGTTTCCTGTGTCCTCTCTACTATGCAACGTCCTACTACAGTAAGAAAGAAAGTTCTAGATTAGGAGCCGGGAAACATGGGCCCTGGTCTCACTGGCAACTTGCCACAGGGTCTCGGTAAGTCACTTCCGTGTCCCCGTCGGTACAATGTGATGGCCGTGCGTTCCTGACCCTAAACTGTCCCCAGTACAATTCTCAGTCTCTTGGGAGCCTTTCCTGTCCGGGCAGTGTGCTTGTGAGCAGGAGAGAAGCCTGATCTCAGACACAGGTAGCTCAAGAGAAAATGGCTGGAGGGCGTTACTGAAACATGGTTTTCTTTTCACCGCACCGTGGAGGGGATTATAGGCAGCACAAGATGCAACGCCTTCAGAAAGCACAGCACGGCAGCAGGTTCCAGGCAGTGCTGCACGGAGACCCCTGGGGCCTTGCGCTCTGGGGGACAGGTTCGGGGGGGCAGGATTTCTGGATAGTTGAATTGTTGATGTGTCCGGAAAAAGCAAATGTTGACCTTGGACCCGTAGTAGGTGCGTTTTCCAGATTTCCTCTAGATTTTCTTCCTCTGGCTCGGTGGTGGCTCTGTGTCTAGAACCTTCTCCACATGATGCCTCACTCGGTTCCTCTTCTTCTCTTCCTCTCCCCATTTATTTCCTCCCTTCCTCCCTTCTTTCCTTCTTTCCTTCATTCATTCATCCATCCATCCATCCGACTCTGGGCTACGTTGGATTTAGTCTGAGTTCACACGCATCCTACTCTTGAGTATAGAGAGCCAAGCAATGAGGCGAGGTGACCCACCCTTCAGAGGTCTTTGCTTTAGTAAAATGCACCAGAAGTCATCCCCCCAAAGCAGCAGGCTTCCGTGCATTGAGCACAAGGCGATTCATCCTAGTCTTCCTTAGACATCAACAGGTCGCGTGTTCCTGACATAACGCGCAGTGCCTCATGCCGGCAAGGTCTTGGAGGACGGCCAGTCTAGCCCTGCAGGGGATGGGTGACGGCCCTCTGACATCCGGCCACCTTGGCGGAGCGCCTTTCTCTGGTGTTAGAAGTTCTCTCCTAAAGCCTCCGTGCACCGAGCTCTGTCATTTTGTGGTCATGCGACACAGGGGCCATCTCCTTCAGACGTGGGACAGCTTCCAGCGTTTGGAGGCAGCCTGTCCTAAAAAGTCGCGCCCAGTTCCTCGGGTCACGCTGATGTCTGCGTGTTCTGGAGTCTCCGCACGTCCGTCCTTACTTACCTGGCTAAGTAAGACTATACTCAAGCTCATGAAGACTAAAAAGATCATCTGCAAAATGACTGCGATGAATTTGGTGACGGCAAAACTAGTCACAGATCCTCCTTCAGGTGTGTGCGCCAGTCCCCGTAAAGTTCCGTTCTAGGGAGAGACTCTCTGGTTCCTCAAATGATTTAAGATTCACGCCAGCGGTTTGATTTAGCCGGATCTGGAAGCGAGACTCGGCCTCGTGTGTAAGACAGCGGTTGTCATGTACTTAGTGCTAAGTAAGTGCTAGGCATGCGTCATTTTTAGATGGTCACGAGCTAAAATATTTCAGGGAGAACGCGAGCTTTAGTTGTGTCGAAGCCTCCTTGTGAGGTTTTCGGGGTGAATGTTTCATATATTCCAAGACTCACAGCTCTTTTCGCAGGGAAAGACGGCCATTGAATGACACGGTCTCGGTGTGTGCTCTGCGTAATTAAGTCGGTCCATTGCTTTCCGTTATCTTATCTAGGAAGATAACGCTGGCTATATTTTCAGGCTGTTTCTTCTAAATTTTCTGTGCCTGTATTGCTGTTGATAAGGGCTTCAGTTAAAAATGAACCAGAACGTTCCACGGGAAGGCATTTGCACAGCTGTGAAATACTGCAGACTTTCCCCTTGCCTCGTGACTCAGGCTGTGATGACGTTTTAGACGTATCTTGTAGAAATACGAGGCTTTTGCTGTTTGGCAGAGGGGAGTTTCATACTCGGGTTCGGAATGGAATGAATCCTGCTGGGGCACGAGGTCATGGGGCTTTCCTGCACACCTCTAACTTTTTTTTTCACCTGCATTTGCTCCGGTCTTTTCTTATAACTGGAAAGGAATTGTGCAGCGACTCTCGCCACGACAGCAGTAAAGTATGAGGTGTCTAGTTCTTACGCTCTTTGTGTATTTCTTTTCTTATATTATAATGACATCCTGACCGGGAAAGACATTGTCCAGTGGCCCTTGTCATGACGACGCTAAGTGTGGAGTGGCAAGTTTTTGTTTTCCATTTAGGACTTGCCTCCTTCTGTTTTGCTTTCAGTGGCAGTGGAGGGAGGCTTATTATTTATGCAAAACTTCTCAAAAAGAATTGGTCTAGAAGAGAAAGTGTTTTCTGCACAATAGCAATTTCTAAGTAATGAATGAGAAGCTACTATGTCAATAATCTTCCCTTCCCTCCCCCCGCAGAAAAAAGAAAAAAAGAAAAAGAAAAACTGAGTTTCTGTGGCGAGGAATTTCTTAGGGTTTAGTCATTGGGTTGATTGTATTGTTTGTTTTGTTTTAATTTCGTGTGGAAAACCGCTAGTGTCTTTGTGTTTCTGTCCTTTTTAAATCAAGCGACTTTATCGGGGATTGATGTTTTAAGTTATTTTTAAAAATCAGGTTATTTTATTTAAAAAAGCATATTTTTCTCTGATCATTTCATCCTGGAAAAGTTTAATGAGGTAGATGGTGGAAACTCCTTCAGATGAGATTGGAGTTGCATAAACCCAATGGCTTATGGTTACCTCATGACTCCGTGGGGTCGGATATATGATGGCAGAACAGACAACAAAGCAAATCTCTCCTGAAGTGCCTCAGTGGTCCTACCTGTTCACCTTCCCTTTCTCCCACCCTTAGGAAACTCTTGAAACCGGGGTATAACTTGGATCGGTATTGACACCATCATGATGGGAGATGGACGTTTGAACTTAATATTTACATCTGTGTGTGTATATAACTTACTAAACCTGGTGACCTCTGATACCCTATTTTATATTTATGTGATAGGTTTAAATTTAGAGGAGGAAAAACCTCTACTAATACTTGTATATAGTGCTTTAAAAATTTTTTTAAAATTGATTTCAAAGAGGAAGGGAGAGAGATAGAAACATCCATGATGAGAGAGAATCACTGATCGGCTGCCTCCTGCACACCCCACACTGGGGATTGAGCCCACCCCCTGGGCATGTGCCCCAACCGGGAATAGAACTGTGACCTCCTGGTTCATACATAAGTCGACGCTCTGCCACTGAGCCACTCCGGCTGGGCTTGGCGCCTTCGAGTTTTGCACGTATTAACTCTTTTTAGTTCTTACAATTCCCTGAAGTAAGTAGAATTAAAAAAAGACAGATTTATTCTAGACTCGTCCTCTATGTGAAGATGTTGAAAGGTATGTTTTTGCTTATTTGGGGGGAAAACTGGCTGTCTCCTCACACACTAGTGTCTTTCCTGCGATCTTGGAGGCGACCCTCAACCTCTCAGCCTCAGGAACTCGATTTTTCTCCCTGTCCCCAGCATCTCTCTGTCTCTTATTGGGAAATTCACATCCGTCAGCCAAGTCGGCCTACCCAACCCCTTCTCTTCCTAGAGAGGCTGGTGGTTCTTATTTTAAAATCAGAGACCCCTGTGAGACTCTGTGCAGCTAGAGGCTCCCCTTCCCCAGAACGCGGGAACTCACATAGTAGATGATCTGAAAGCCACACTGTAACGAAAAATGTCAAATCTGCTACTTTGACGCTAACTCTCCCAGGAGCCCAGATGCCCGAAGTCTGAGTGAGCAGAGCCTGCTGTCCCGCGGGTTGACCCCTGGAAGTGGCGCGGCCTACAGAAGGTGGCTTTGTGGCTTTCAGCTCCAGCTGTGACCAAGTCATCCCTCCCCGGGTGGCCTTCCACTGGACGTGGAATACTCGGATTCCCTGCCAGCCAGCCAGCCAGCCAGCGGCTTTGGTGTCACTTGTCTTTCCGTATTCCCTTGCTTCCTGTTCTCATTGGTGGCCGGCCTCTGCTGCATGTGGTGATACAGTCACTGACGCCACAGCCAAAGCCAGCCCTCCCCGGAGCCTTTGGCCTTTCCCTGCCCTTTGTGTTATGTCCTGATTCAGAACTTTTATTCTCCGAGGGCAGGCTTTTCTCCTTATTTTTAGATTCTTGGAAACATCTCCGCAATACTCACCATCTCCGATTTGGAAGGAGGAAGTTCAGGTTCAGAGAGGAGCTAATTGCTCAAGGTCACATGGGTAGCACAGGGTGTAGCTGAGCCTCCGTGGAAATTCTGCGCACTTTTAATGGACTATCTCTGGCCGTGGAAATCACCCCAGAGAAGAAGGTTAGAGGAACCTTGTCAATCTCAGCCGTTAACCGACACAATTTGCGAACACATCGTCCTCGTTCAAGGAAAGGTTACCAACTCCAGGAACCTCAAGTGGTGCTCCCGTCGCTTACATATAATTTCCCTGGAGACACTGATTTAATCATAAATATACGGACAGCTCTTTTAGAGATAACATGTCGGCAGTTTCATGGTAGGTAGTAGGATAGTTAGCAGTAATGATGGCAGAGCTGTAAATTAGCAGAAGCTATGTGTCAGGGGTCCTGAATATGTTCTCACCCCAAACACTGTTTTGTAATTTCCCATGCACGCTTATCTTAAAAAACAAAATGCAAGTCCCTCGCTCTCCCTGTCACCAGGTTACACGGGTATCCTTGGCTCGAACATACTTGTTCGTTACTCTCAGTACATGAAGGACTTTTTCTTAATGTTGAACTTGATAACGTTGCTAGTGGTGCATTCTACGCTGTGAGAGGAAATGAGTGAGAGAAGTCAGGTGTTTAACTTTCACACAGAAAGGTGTTTGGGGTTATATAGGGGTGGTGCTGTGTTGTCGGGAACTCACGCGTGAGCCAGTTCGTGGCTGGCCTTCTTCGCGCAGGGGCACATGGAGAGATGGATCTCAGTTGTCCGAATTGCTCCTGGATGTGCCATAAAATCTCAGTTTACTCAGCCCGTGTTCAGAATCACAAGTGCTACTGCAGTGAATAGCTTAGCTGTGCATCTGTAGACCCGTGTGTTCTGCTGAGTAGACCGCCCCCCCCCCCATAGAAAAAAGTAAGTAAGATACAGGCATTTTCAGTTTTGCTAGATGATGCCACATGGTCCTCTAGATTTTTTTAAAAATACGTTTTATTGATTTCTTACAGAGAGGAAGGGAGAGGGATAGGGCGTTAGAAACATCGATGAGAGAGAAAGATCGATCAGCTGCCTCCTGCACACCCCCCTGCTGGGGATGTGGCCGCAACCAAGGTACATGCCCTTGACCAGAATCGAACCTGGGACCCCTGAGTCCGCAGGCCGACGCTCTATCCACTGAGCCAAACCGGTTAGGGCAATCCTCTAGATTTTTAAGATCAAATACAACTGCATTCAGAGGTCTTAATGCTATTATTTCAAGTTGTTTCATAGACTCTAGATACAGCTGGGTAGTAAGAATTAAGATCTTAACTGTACATGAAGAGGTCCGTGAGTACATGACAAGAGCTGAGTAAAAACCCTGGAAGGTTAACATTTGAATTGGAAAGTCATTGTAAATTCCTGATGTTTTCCTCTTCTTTTCAAATACATGTCTTTGTCATGTCTAGTCATGGAAAATCTCATCTCAGTGGCCGGCCGACCGCACCACCGCACTTGATTCAAGGAAGGTGTGTTCAGGGGCCAGGGAAGCAGCCAGGGACCTGTGCTTTCTGTTGTATCAGAAAGCCAAGGAGCCATACAGGAGCTGGGAGGGGCTCCCCACCTAACAAGTGCGGGAGAGTCCCTTCACAGGCTGGACAGTGTGAACATTCAAAGAACACGGCTGCCTGCCGTTGATTAAAATACTTTGTGTCTATTCAGACGCTGTGGCGGGCAGAGTAATGGCCTCTTAAAGTGTCCACGTCCGAATCCCAGAGGGTTGGTTGCAGATGGAATTCGGGTGCCTGAGGTGCTGACGTCATGATAAAGAGATTACCCCGGTTTCCGGGGGTGTTAGAGCCAGCGTCAGGGTGACGACAGCATAAGAAGGAGTCTGCCTGTCGGTGCTGGCCTTGAGGACAGAATGGGGGCCGTGGGCCCAGGAACGTGGGTGGTAGGGAGAGGGGGTCTCCCCTAGCTACACAGCCCTGCCGACAGCTTGAGCTCAGCCCAGGCGAGACCCATCGCAGGCTTCTAGCCTACGCATCCGTTAGATAATAAATGTCTGTTGTGTTAAGCCACCAAGTGTGCCGCAGAATGTTCCATCAGCAATAAATAGGAAGCTACTAAACACATGTTTCTACAAAAGAGATTCCCAAACAAATAGGAAAACAAAACTCCTATTGATCCTCCTTGGCAGTAAAAACGGGCCACCAGCTGTCTAGTGACCATCTCTTTCTGTCTCAACTGACATCTGCTACACACACACACATATTTACAACATATGTTTGTTTACATGTATATATATTTCTTATATATTTATATATCATATATTTACTATATGTTCAAATATATATATGTGTGTAAATATATATATTTGCAGTGCATTGTGGGAAATGATGCCACAGTGCCATTGGACACGTGGTGGAAACTGAAGTGAAACTTACCTGTGCAAGAGGTGGGCAAGGCATCACCGTGTTATTGAGCCCGACCCGGGTCCCGGAAGATGTGTAGAAGGTTTTCATGTAAAGAGGAGCATTCGAGGGAATAATACAGGAGTATTGGGCAGTGAACAAAGTCAAGTGCGGCTGCTATATCCTCAAGGTGGTAGCAGGGTGTGGTTGATGAGCTGGGTGGGGGCCCCTTTGGAGCTGCTCCCTAGAATGTGCTAAGGAGTTTGGACTTTGGGCCAAATAGAGGCCCTCAGATAGCTTTTAAGATGAGATAATTCCATGTAGAATGGCTCCTGGAGGCCAGGAGGATGCTCCAGGCTCTCCTGCAGACTCCCCTCGCCTGCAGTCTCCCTCCCCGAGGGCTAACTTCACACAGACAACAACACAGCAGTAAAACGAAGCTGCTCTCGTACAGCTGCTGATTCAAAAGTTATTTCGACAGCAAGTAAATGGATTCTCAAATGCTTATTGCCATCCATTGGAAGGGAAAGTTTAGATCCCCAAGTTTTAGTAGCTTTGATTAGGCAAACTGATGACCCCATACATTTGTTCACCCTTCAGCTTCCATCTGCTTGAGGGTGACTTTTGTATACGAGGATGGCGCTTTTTGGTCTATGAACTTCAAATGTGCTGCATGTCCCTTTCACATCAGGTCATCTATTGCCAAGAAAATGACACTGACAACATGATGTGGGTTGTCAAAATGTTGTAGAAAAACCGCAAAGGAATACACATGTAGCTCAGTTGGGTTGTGATCTTTGGAATGGAAATGATCTCATGCTTGAATTGCCTAACGATATGCAAATTATATGCAAGCCTTTTCTGCCAAAGATCCGAGGAACCCAGGCAACTTGAGAAGAGTGGATAGTAAGCTGTGCCAGGCACTTCCTCAGAGTCTATCTGGCGGAGTCCGGTGGTTTTGAACCTAGTGGCAAAGTTTTTATTGCGACGTTGGATAACACAGCTCTCTTTTGAGTGTTTAATGAATAGTTAGTGGAGAATACTTAGTAACTGCAAATGAAAGAAGGCAATTCCCTTTTGGGGGGATGCATCTTGGTCCGACGGCTGAGTCATCTTACCTTTTAAAACCATCTGCCTTTTCGGGTTTCTCGGTGGGTCGTGATGATAACAACTCACATTGTGTGGTGCTTCTGACAGAGCACATCTCGCTCGATCCTCACGACTCTCTTCTGCGCTCTGCCTTTTGTAGGTGATATGTTGGTTGCCTCCTGCACGCGCCCGCCCCGACCAGGGCCCGGGCCAGGGAGGAACCTGCAGCCGAGGTAACGGGCCCTTGACCGGAATCGAACCCGGGACCCTTCATTCCGCAGGTCGACGCTCTATCCACTGAGCCAAACCAGCCAGGGCTAGAATACAGAGACTTTTCATAATGGGAGATATCTAACTATGCCACACGTACGGTAGTTTCTCTGCTAGGAAGGTGGAAATACAACTTAGCTTACCCTGTTCTTGGGCCAGGAGAGAGCAGATATCTGGTAGCTAGTATTTCAACCACAATAGTAGTAGAGATTGTTTAAAATTATGATACAGTATTTATTATACTTACCTCGTGTTTATATAGCAAGACCTCAATAGGTCATGACAGGGAGGGTGAATACAGCAAGGTGATAGTAAATTAAAAAAAACATTAGGCCTCCAATCAGTATATTGTCACATAATCCGTCACAGGACTTGATTCCGGGCTATACGAAGACATTTTACAGCCAAAGTAATAAGACCAACGGTTCAGTCAGAAGAGAGGCGAGAGATTTTATAACACATCTCACGAAAGATGATATACACATTCCAGTAATCGTGTTCAAACACGCTCAGCCTCCTGGTTCACCAGGGAAATGCAGATGCAAACACAGGTCGATAGAAGGTGCCAGCGCACACCCAGCAGAGCAGCTAAAACCAAGAAGACTGACAGCCTACGTCTTGGTGAGGGCTGGGGAGCCAGGGGGCCGTCGTCCATTGTTGTGGGAGGAGTAGAGTACAGCCCGTTTGGCGTTGCAGCTCAGCGCCTCTTCCTTCCGTGAGCTACGATTTCCCACGTGGCCAGCAGTTCCCCTTCTAGATACCTGCCCCGTGACAAGTGACAACACGTGTCCGTTAAAAATCGATGTACACACCAATGTTTAAAACGGCTTGATTCATAAGAGCCCCAACCTAAAAGCAGCCCATATGTCTGTCAGCAGATGAGTGGGCAAACAAATGGTGACTACAAGGCCATGCCGCTTGGCAATGCAGAAGAACCACGTGCTTATCATCCAGCAGTATGGATGGAGCTCGCTTGTGTCCAGTGGGAGAAGCCAGACCCAACAGGCGATGTGTTGTATGAGTTCAACGATGTAAAATTCTCGAACTGGAGCGCGTCGCCGGGATTAACAGGAAAGAGATCGGTAGTTGCCTGGATCCTAGATTCTGGGGAGAATTGATTGCAAAGAGGCACCTTTTGGGTGATAGAAGTATTTGATATCTTGGTTAGGGTAGTAGGTATATGTGAAAACTCATTGAATGGGACAATTACATAGACATTGTATATTGATTATATCTCAATTAGCTTGTCTTAAAAAGTAAAAAAAAAACACAAAACCCATAAAAAGCAAAGCCAAATTGCTGCCTGTCATAGGTGCTAGAGATTCCATTTCTACACTGGTGATTAGGATACTTATTTTGGGGTTTCACTTCCTGAATAATCCCTCCCTTCCCTGATCTTTCTGCCTTGCTGCTTCTGTTATATATCGGAGTTCTGTGTGTGTGTGTGTGTGTGTGTGTGTGTGGCCAGTTTATGTGACCTCTGGTTCATTTCATTGTTTATCCTGTCTTAATTCTTCCAGCCTCATTCGCAGCCCCACTGTCGTCATTTGCTCTCGTCAGCGATGTTTAGGCTGAGCCCGTGTTGTTCCCTAGACATTCTGCCAAGAGCTCCTCTGTTTCTGAGCTCCGAGCAAAACTCCACTGGAATACTGACGGGGAGCTGTATCAATTGTATAGATCCACTTGGGTAGACTTTGAATTTTTGCAATATTAAATCCATTGGTTCGTAACTGCGGTCTAGCTTTTTATTTGTTAAGATCTTCATGCACGTCTCCCGGTATAGTTTATAATTTTCCCTATAAAGTTTCTGAATGTATTTTGTATTTATTTCAAGACATTTGATGGTTGTTTTTTTTTATTTCATTGTAAGTGAAATCTTTCTCCTAATTATGTTTCCTTGCAGTGTTTTTTTTTTTTTTTGTTGATGTGCAGAAATGTGATTTAAAAAAATTAATCATATACACAGGTAGCTTTAGAATTTGTTTTGAAAAGAAGTCCACGGAACCCAGCCGGCATGGCTCAGGGGTTGAGCCTTGACCTGTGAACCAGGAGGTCATGGTTCAATTCCCGGTCAGGGCACACGCCTGCAGGGATCGTGCAGGAGCCAGCCAATCAGTGATTCTCTGCCATCATTGATGTTTCTCTCCATCTCCCTGTGGGAGAAGAATCCCATTGATGGATGAGCAGAATTTGTCATGTGTGCGCACGCGTAGTTTGCAAAGCGGTGGTGTCAAGGACACACTTTCCCCAAGTCCTTATTTTTTGGAGGCGAGTCTCTGCATGTGAGGTTGGCCCTGGGTCGCAGGAGAGGGTAACGGCTGGAGCTAGGGTGCTCCCAGCTTTACGTTGAGCCCCATTCGTACAGTCACGGATGCCAGTGATCTGGTCAAGCCAGCATCCTTGGGTTACAACAGACGTCCATGGACCTCCCGTTGTCGCGGTGGTTACGCGTGGCGCAGTCTGTCATCGCTAAAAACGTGTCCCTCCTTTCTCTTTCAGTATCCGGAGTGTGATGCAGAAGTATCTTGAGGAGAGAAATGAAATAACCTTCGACAAGATTTTCAATCAGAAAATAGGTAAGTCCTGCTTACTTACGCATTCAGCATCTGCGCCCTCACTAGTGATGTCTGCGTGCAGGCCCAACGCATCGTGTGCTTTACCCTTCAAGCAGAGACCTAATGATTACTTACATTCCTAGGAACCTGTCTTGTGAATTAGCCCGTGGGAAACAGACGGGTTTTAAGGACGCCTAGGGGGTGGCCAAAATCGGGCACTTGGAGGCAGAAATAAGCTCCCTCTGTGGGGACCCGCTTCTGAGGCACCCATGAGCTTCTCTCAGGTTGTGCTTTCCAGGATCCCGGGGAGCTGGCCCGTGTCTCCCCGGACATTGGCCCACTCTCGGGGTCGGCTACGCCTTTCCAAAGTGTGGGGCTGGAGCACTTGATCTTGGCGGTCGCCATGGGTTGTGTGGGTCCTGTACGCCATTCATTCGGGTCAGTTCCACACCAGTTCCTTTTTCTGCTGTGGCCCCAGTCAGAGTCTGTACCCTGCAGGCCACCAGGCCTCCCCCGGTCGTATGCACAGGGGCCCCGGCTCTGCCTGACGCTGGTCCTGGCCCGTGCAGACAGACGTGTGGCTGTTGGGGGTGCTCTGTGGCTGCCACAGCTGGTCCCCGTAGAAGTGAGGATGGAATAGCACTTGCTTTACCGTGGAGCTTCGAGGCCGTCGAGGGAGGGAGATATCCTTCAGTCCGCAGGCCTGTGCTCCACCCACTGAGCCACACCGGCCAGGGCAGCACGAGGCCTTCGTGTCGAGCTCTCAGCGTAGCATTCGGAAGGTTCACACCTGGTGTATGTAGCGCGTGTCAGGACCGCATCCTTTTCACGCCCAGCGGTCTTCCATTGCGTGGCTGTGCCGCATCCTGTCCGTTCCTTCGTTCACTCACGGGTGGACGTCGGGGCTGGTTCCCCTTCCGGGCTACGGTGCTGCCGTGAGAGGGAGAGCACGCTTTAACACGTGGATTGCGTGAATGGTTCGCTGTGATGAACACGCGCTGGTAGATGGACCCACCTGCCCTCCTTGCGGCTCTCACTCCCGTTTCTGAAAGGTGTTGAGGAGTCCTTCTCCCTTTGCGTTCTCTGCTCCTCGCTGTCCCTCCTGTAACTAACCCCTTTCCCGTCTGCCCTCCCCCCAACACACATGCAGCCCCCAGACATGTCCTTCCCACTGTTTTGACCAGCACCTTCCCTGACATAGGCTCCGGGAGCCTTTGATCTGAGCGCCTGATGGCGCTACCCTGGCCTCGAACCTTAGCTTCGGCCACAGCCACTCCTGCCCAGGAGCCCCTTCCCCGGACAGGGATGGCCCGTGACCTTCGTCTCAGATATGCTGTTAAACTGTCATCTGAGTAAGCCATTCCTTCTTCCCTTCCTTCCGATGGGTGAGCGTGGAGCTGGTCGAGGGAGCTCTCGGGGAACAGACTGGTGGGGTGGGGGTGGGGAGAGGGCACAGGGTAACCGGCTGGACACGGATCTGTCCCTACGCTTTTCCGTGCCTGTGGATTTAATGTGTCGCGTGCTCGCCTGTGTGGGCCCCCCTTTGCTCTGTGGCATTCTCCTCCTTGGGCTGGCATGGGGGGTTGGGGGAGAGTGGAAGGGGGGCCGTGGGAGGGTGCATGGGTCCTCTCTCCAGTTCTGTATTCCTGTTTCAGCGCCCTCCGCTCTCCCTCTGTCTCTCCCATCTGGTCCACCTGCCCCCTTTCGTGACTGTCTCCATGTGCTGCTGCCCTGTTGACGTCTGTGTTATCCCTTACGGCTTTTCTGTGGTTCTCTTGCTTCTCTTTCACCCTCTGCCCCCTCGCCTCTCAGCCCCCTTTCTCACTGCCCCTTCCCTACCAGCACCATCCATGCCTTCTGATTTGTGAGCTTGGAAATGGTTAGCACAGGGTTTGGGGGACATTCCCCCGAGTGTGGGCTCTAGGCAGTTTGGAAACCTGTTTTGTGAAATGAGAAAATGTGGGAGCCTTTGTGAGCCTTTGCTTGAGATAACGGGTGATTGGCAGACCTGCTGGCTGCCCCCCAAACTGGTTGTTGTTTCATTAGTTTTCTTATCGATGAAGCAGGGATGATAAATGTAGCCGCTTCATAAGGCTGTTGTGAGGATTCAGCAGGAAATGTTTTGAAGCCCTTAACACAATGATTTATCCTCAGCAGATGCTCAGGGAACGAAAGCTCTTAAAAATTTTTCATCAGACACAAAAGTGGGCTAGAATAACGATCCTGCAAACCTATACATCTCCCGGATTCAGCCTTTTCCAAGTTCAGTATTTTGCTATATTTGCCTTCTTCATCCTCTCTTTTTGTGGTTGCCGAAATATGTTAAAGCAATTAGTAAACTCCTCATAGCATCTCGGTCCTGTATGCCTCTCTCAGAAAGACGAACGTCTTCATGTACCACCTCGAAACCCTTATCCCAAGTCATGAAAATGTACGGCGATTCTTAGGAGACTCCTAAACCTGAGTTTATATTAAAAAATTTTGGATTAAAATGCCTTTTTATTCTCGGTCTGTTTGCGTCAGGATCCAGATATTGCTCTTGTATTGTCGTCAGTAATGCCTCTTGCAGTCAACAACAGGTGCCCCTCCTCCCCTGCAGGTAATTGACTGATGGGAGAAACGGGGCCACTTGCGTTGTAGAACGTTCCACAGTCTGGAGTTTCGGTTTGCTTCTTCACAGCGTCCTTTAAATCGCACGTCTGCTTCCTTTATATCCTGTGAACGGAGAGTGAGCTCGGACAGCTTGCTTGGGTTTAGGTCTGACCTTTCTCGGCGAGAGGCCTTCCCGGGGGAGCCGTGTACTTGGTGGCAGGAGGGACTTGGCCAGCCGGTGTGGTCCACTCTCAGGTTCCTCGCTAGGCTGCCCTCTGCCATGTGTCCCTCTCTCATTGCCCATCTTTGCCCAGGTCAGTTATTTAATAAGGAGGGAGTTGCCAAATGCTGAGTTTTCCAATTCTGCGGTTCCTTCCACATTCCTGACTTGTCCTCATCCACTAGAGCTGCTCAGCCGCCTTTACGCTTGGCTCCTGCAGGCCAGGGGGGTGTGGCTGGAAGAATTCTAAAGCGGCCCCACAGGCCTCCGCCTCCTGGCCTCGCTGCTGATGGAGATGCTGCAGATGCGATCAAGGCCGCGGTCGGGGTGGGCTCAGCCTGCTCGCTGCAGGCGGGCATCTCCTCAGGCTGCAGCCCAGGAGGAAGTCAAGAGAGATCGAGAGCACAGGGAGATTTGTGCGCCCTGTCGCTGGCTCTGCAGACAGAGGCGGGCCCACGAGAAGGAATGTGGGGCCACCGGGGAGCTGAGAGGGATCCCAGCTGACTGGCTGCAAGGAAACAGAGGGAGCTCAGGATATTTTCCCATTGATTTCTAGGGAGAGTGGAAGGAAGGGTGAGGAAGAGAGAGAGAGAGAGAGAGAGAGAGAGAGAGAGAGAGAGAGAGAGAGAGAGAGAGAGAACCATGGATGTGAGAGAGACACATCAATTGGTTGCCTCCCGTAGGCATCCTGACCTGGGGCGGGGGATTGAGCCTGCAGCCCAGGTACGTGCCCTTGACTAGAATCGCACCTGGGACCCCTTTGCTCTGCTGCAGGCCGGCGTTCTATCCACGGAAGCCAAACCACCAGGGTCTTACAGTCTCACAGTCACAGAACTGGATTCCCTGGAGCCTCTGGGTAAGAGCTCAGCTCGCCAGCACCCGAAGGAGCCTGCGTGGACTCGTGCAATAAAGAATGGGGGTTGTGGACAAGTCACGGCGCTCGCGATAACTTCATACCGGTCAACAGAAGACTAATGCCGTGGGATGGGGGGGGTCTTCATGATTTTGTTTTTAATTGCCAGTTCTCAGAATAAAAGACTGAGAGCTGCTTTTATCCTTCTTCTCGTTCTTACATAGAGATTACGTCCTAATATTTGTCAATTAAGTTGGTTCCTAACTGGCTGTCAGGGAAATTTACACATTTAGGTAATGACACAATATTCTTGCTTTGGCTCATTGCAAGAACAGCCTTCAAGGGATGCTGGTTGTTGAATAGACGGTAAAGTTAGCTTGTCAGCAATGGCTGAGGGAATTCTGTCCCAGGTTTCTTCTAGAATATCCATGGAAATGGTTGCTCCCCCCCTCTGCCAGGGAGGCACATGGCATTTGATCGGTTCCATCTGTCTGTGGACAATCTGTTTAGCTTCTCTGTCTGTGAACCTCTCCCATTAGAGGAGGATGTTTCTGATTAACTGGAGGCGGAATTCATGAGGTATGCAAATGCTCTCCCGCATGAAGACCCTCCTGGTTAATGTAATATTACATCACATATTGCCTCGGAAGACACTGCGTTTTATGACACCGGCTTCAGAGCTTAATCCAGAGTTTAAGTATCCATCTTCCTGAACTGGTGTGAAGTCATGTTGGCACCTGAAACGTGACTTGCGGTCAAAACAAGACTTTGCAGTTTTCACTTCCTTTAGAAACAAAACAAAACGGCTCTCTTGAGGTATGGCATTCCATGCCATGCAATCCGCCCGTCGTGAAGTTGTAACTTGACGAGTTACAGTTTGATGAGCTCTAGTGCATTCACGGAGTTGCACAGCCATCATCACATCCTCATTTTAAAAGCGTTTTCACGCCTGAAATGGACCCCTTGTGTCCTTTTGGAGCCATCCCCTCGCTGCTCCCTCTCCAGCTCCCGGCAGCCACTCATCAGCTCTCCGTCTCCACAGGAGCTTGCCCTTTCAGAGCATTTCGTATGAGCAGAATCTCACAGCATGTCGACTGGAGCCTTCTGCTCCTGGCGTCTTTAACTTGGTGTGAGGTTTTGGAGCTTCGTTCACGTGGTGGGTGTAACCGGGGCTTCATTCACTGCCGAGTAATATTCCATTTTGTGGATAGACCGCGTTTTTTTTTTTTTTTTTAATCCTTTCACCCGGCTGATGGACGTTTGGATTACTCTCACTTTGTGTCGTTATGAACGATGCCGCTGTGATTTCAGAGGGACACTTAATGTAAAAAGCATGATTTCGAAGGACGTTTACGTGAAAAAGAATGCGTACGTTGTTTTTGGCATTTAAGATTAAGGCATAAGGAATATACTTGCCAGGGATTTTTGACAACAAAAAAAATGAATGTTTCCTTTTTAAAATAGTACACCGGGAAAACGGAGATTGTTCCAAAAGTCCTTTGAAACAACATTTCTGAGCATGCCCTGCAGAAATACGCAAAGCTGAGCACAAACGTCATAGGCACCTCTTCATAAACACCAGTAATTGTGTAAGACCAAAGGAACACGGAAAGACAGGATGAAACAGATTAGGGTGTGTGTGTGTGTGTGTGTGTGTGTGTGTGTGTGTCAGTTTCAGAAGAGCAAGCCTTCCAATCTGTTTTATAATTGATCAAACTATTTCTTCAACTGCTTGGTTAAAACCTGCAAATACTTAAAAATGCGACTTCCAACTCGAAGGCGGGGATTAAATTACAGTAAAGTGAGCCCTTGTGCGTCTGGCCCTAGAGGGAGAACTCTTAACCTGGGAGCCAGCTCCGGCCTTTGTTTTCCCTTTCGTTTAGTCTTTGGCTGTGTTAGCTTCTGTGCCCTGAGGGCCTGCCCCTGGCAAACGCTGCCTGGGATTGACAGTCACTGAGCCGGGTCCCACCCCATCTTGTCTGTACAATCTTCTCCAGCGGAGAGCAGCCTCCCAGGAGGGAGAAGAGAAACCTCAGGCCCCAGGCAGTTCAGCTGCACTTATCCAGCCTTTGTGGACCCTTGCCGTGAGGGAAGGAGTTGAAGGCCCCTTTAAATTTTCAAACAGTGAGATAACACACTGGACTGAGCATCGCTAATTGGATTTTCACCCTGGAGAAAGGAGGGGCCCAGATTGTGCACAGTTTCCACTTGGGTTTCCTAACAAGAATGCACTGAGTGGATTTCAGGCCTGATGGGCAGCCCATTTCCTTCCTGTGCAGCTTCAGCAGGCCTGGCACTTTAAAATCCGAGTTTTTAACCGGTTAATAGCTAATCCGAATACTGCTTAAAAATTCGGACATTGCATTTGGATAGCACTTAAAAATGCAGATTAGCTGTTCACGGGTTAAAAATGCGGATAGCGGTTAAATATGTGGATTTTGTAATAAAAGAAAAATATAGTAATTTCAAGAGAAACATCAAAACTGCTTTATTCAAAGTAATGTCTGTCCATCGCTAGCTACACATTTCCCCCATCTTTCAGGTCATTTGTGGATACCGTCCCAGTAGAACTTTTCTTGTTTTGAGGCAGACCATTCAGAGACCCAATTTTCCACTTCTTCGTGCGCTTTGAAGTGCTGCTCAGAAAGCGCATGTGCCATCGATCGGGACAAGTGGTCATCTGAAGGAGCAAGGTCTGGTGAATACGGCGGGTGGGTTCATACTTCCCAGGCAAGAAGACCTTTTAACGTGTCTTTAACTGGTTTTGAAGTGTGTGATGGTGCGTCATCATGAAGCACAATTACTTTGCCGTGTCTTCTGGCCCATTCTGGTGGTTTTATGATCAAAGCGTGGTTCACATTGATTATTTGTTGTCGGCAGCAATCAGTATTAACCATTTCACCTGGTTTTAGAAGCTCATAACACATCACACCTTCCTGATCCCACCAAACGCAGAGCATTGTCTTCTTTCCGAAATGATTTGGCCTTGCAGTCGATGTTGTACAGGATTTTGTGCATTTGGGGTTCTCATAATAAATCCACTTTTCACCGCCTGTCACAATTCGATGCAAAAAAACCCCCACGTTCTTTCATGCTGTAGAAGCAACGTGACTTTTACTGGTGACTTTTCGGTTTTTTATTTGTCTTTTGTTCAGTTGATGTGGCACCCGTTTTCCTTCCTTTAAAATCGTTCCCATTGCTTGTAAATGATCAGAAATGCTTTGCTGAGCAAAGTTTAATCTTTCTGCAAGTTGTTTTTGAGTTTGACACGCATCTTCTTGTAATTGTTGGTCTCCCAGCTTTTTCGGTTGACCTGGACATTCTTCATCTTTCCCATCGAAATCATCACTTTTAAAGCATTGAAACCAGCGTTCACAATTATCTTGAGACGGAGCATGTTCACCATAAGCTGCCCAAAGTATACAATCACTTTCAGCAGCACTTTTCTTCAAAATAAAGTAATGAATTAAAACTTCCTGCAAATGCTCTTTTTTTGGCACGAAATTTGGCATTTTTTAAGCATAAAAAGTTTTATGATGTTAACACCTTCAGAAAATTCGACATAGGAAGTTTTGAAGCTTGTTGTCAACACAACAAAATAGCATACATATCAAATCATATATATATCAACATATGTGTAACTCCATCTATTGAAAAAAATTCGCATTGCCCTCACCGGTGTGGCTCAGCCTGTGTGTGGACTGAAAGGTCCCAGGTTCGATTCTGGTCAAGGGCATGTACCTTGGTTGCGGGCACATCCCCAGTAGGGGGTGTGCAGGAGGCAGCTAATGGATGTTTCTCTCATCGATGTTTCTAACTCCATTTCTCTCCCTCCCTCTCTGTAAAAAAAATCAATAAAATATATATATATTTAAAAATGCGCATTAACAGGTACACCTTGCAGAGCCTTCATGCAAGTTCTAAGATTAGCCAAGAAAAACTCAGAAAAGCTTCATTTTATGGGATACCAGAACTTTTTCACCTCAGAACTCTAGGGGTGCCGACGTATGCCCACTAGTCCTGCAGGCTGGTGGCCCCGTGACCTTGCGAGTCGCTGCTGTTTCTTTTCCCCGAGCATTTCGAGTCCCTGCTTAATAGGAATCACTGTTAGTTTAGGACAGATGGCTCCCCGTGTACCCAGCACGGAGCGTTTTCTCTGCTGGGTGAGTAAGGGGACCGCGTTCGCACTGCTCCCGAGGGGCAGGGCCTGGGGAGGCAGTGTGCGCCTCACAACCGCCTTCTCTGCCCCTTGCCACAGCCGTTGGTGTGGAAATTCGGGCGGAATTCCTTTTCTTTTTTCCTTTTAAAATAACAGTTATGCACTACACAATTTCTGTACAATATATCACGACACGAACATTCAAAACTGGGGGCGCGCGTGTGAAGGTCTCCCCGGGCAGGTCCACCTCTGTGCTCTGCTGGGTGACACATTCACAGCCTGACATGTGTTGAGTGTCCCCCTGGAAGTGCCTATTAGACAGACGTGCGCATGGGGAGACTCAGCCAGCATCAGGCCACGGACGGCTGCTGCCCCGAACCAGTTGGCTCTGCAAAAGGTATGAAACCCGCAGGTGTCCAGTATGTGTGCTCTGCCCGGGAGCTCCCGAGATTCACGGGAGGGGCCCCGGGGATGTGTCTGAGGCATGAGTCTCAACCCCAAGGCAAGTGTGGGGTAGCTACTCTTAGCCAAGAGATCAGCCGGCACCTGCAGTGGCCTCCCCTTTGTAGCCCCTCCCCGCCAGGGTCCCACATATTTTAGGGGGAAAATTATCTGCTCTAGCAGTATCGGCAAGTGTGGGGTCTTACCACCTGCGGCTAGAGAGGGCCCGGGGGGCCTAGGAAACATCCCCTCTGCTGGAAAAGTTGCCCGTCAGCTTTTGAACCGACTGTGGGGGGCATGGCTGGGCTGTTTTAGGGTGTGAAGAGCCCAGATGTGTTAAATTCCAGGTGGCAGTGCCTGTCATGATATCCCCTGGGTTTAGCTCTTTCGGAAATACCTTTTCTGAGAGTTACAGAGACCTTATTCTTGATTGATTGAAGCATTTTTCCCTCTAGTCCAGCGGTTCTCAACCTGTGGGTCGCCGCAACCTCTTTGGGGGTCGAACGACCCTTTCACAGGGGTCGCCTACATACATCCTGCATATCAGATATTTACATTACGATTCATAACGGTAGCAACATTACGGTTATGAAGTAGCAATAAAAATAATTTTATGTGGTTGGGTCACAGCATGAGGAACTGTATTTAAAGGGCCAGAAGGTTGAGAACCACTGATCTAGTCAGAGCCAGGCAATGGGGAACGGCCAGGGGTGATGATGAGGCCGGTGTGAACGCTGTTTCAGTGTGTGCGCCGCGAGTTCTGCAAGCGCTGGGGGTGCACCAGGAGACAGTCCTGAAAGCGGTGCCTTCGTGGAGCTGGCGTCCACAGGGGGACAGACCGACAGATCCATGCAGGCAGACCTCGGCGACATTGCGGGTTGCGTTCCAGAACGCCGCCACAAAGTGAGCATGGCGGTAAAGTGAGTCACATGCATTTTGGGGTTTCCCGGGGCATATAAAAGTTATGTTTGCACTGTACTGCAGCCTATCAAGTGTGAAATAGTATTCTAAAAAAGAAAACTCACACACACACACAAAAACAACAGCGTACGTATCTTAATTTTAAAATATGCTGAAAAATGCTAGCCACCGCCTGAGCCTTCAGCGAGTCATCATCTTTTTGCCGGTGGAGGGTCTTGCTTCCATGAGGACAAAAGCGCAGTGAAGTGAAGCGCAGTGAAAAAGGCATGCCTGGCCCTGGCCGGTGTGGCTCAGTGGATAGATAGAGCGTCGCCCTGCGGACTGAAGGGTCCCGGGTTTGATTCCGGTCAAGGGCATGTGCCTTGGTTGCGGGCACATCCCCAGTAGGGGGTGTGCAGGAGGCAGCTGATGGATGTTTCTCTCTCATCGACGTTTCTCTCTATCCCTCTCCCTTCCTCTCTGTAAAAAATCAATAAAATATATTTAAAAAAGAAAAAGAAAAAGGCGCGCCTGTACGGACACATGGCGGGACCAGCCCTGGAGAATCCCAGAGCCAGGAACCTGAGGGGCAGGAGGGCCCTGTGGGTGGCAGCTTCAAACAGTGTTTTGAGACGGCACCCCTTGCAGAGCGACAGTTGGACAAAGACCTGGGGGAGCTGAGGCTGCCCTCCCCACCCCTCCACCCCCCACCCCCGTGTATTTATCTAGGGGAAGTGGATCCAGGCTGAGGATTTGGGAGGGCAGAGACCTTATATCGGAGCCACGAGGTGGAGGAGGCTGAGGCACTGAGCCTGAGTGACAGGCATGGGGCAGGGGTGTTTGGGGCCACCTTTTGTCTTTCACTCAGAGTGGGAGGGGACGCAGCAGGTGTGAGCAGTGGGGTGGTAGGCTCTGATGGAGGCCATCACAGAGCAGCTCCCGGCCCTGGGAGTCTGGGCCGGTGAGGATGCTGGGCCAGCAGCCCTGGCCGCGGAGCTGGCGAGAGGTCCCTCAACTCCAGACTCGCAGATAGGATTTGTAATGAATTATATTGTGGCTCTAAAGGGGGTGGGCAGGACAGGGGCTGGCAGGGGACACCACGCCCTCAGGTTCGGTTAGGACGGGGACCTGCAGGAAAGGCTCAGATGAGAAGCCAGTGTTTCGTGCCTGCATCCTTGAATCAGGGGCCTGGATTTGCAGAGCGGGCCATCTGCTGAAGAGGATGGCCCCACCCTGTTCTCATGCTGCCTGATGCTTTCAGGTGCGCCCTGTAGCTCCAGCTCTGCCCCTCCTCTGCTCCCCCTCCGCTGGCCCAAACCGAGAAGGTTCTCACGTTTGGGGGGTGGGGGGTGGGGTAGACGGGAAATCCCAGCAAAGGTGGGGCAGGGAGAGCTGTTCTAGTCCCTGAAGGAGACTGTTGGAAGCCATGGCGCCCAAGGAGAGAAACTGGGGCAGCTTCTTAAAGGAGCAGATACTCTTCCCCGGTGGGATGCACTTACTCGCTCAAGAAATCTTTTTATTAGTTGACATTTTCAATGTAACTTAAAAAAGCAAAACAAAAAACACCACGGTTGGTCATCAGAGTTCGCTCTGTGGGAATCCGTTTACTTCGCGTAGTAGGACTGTTTAAGAAGATGGAACCTAGCTGTTTTGTGGCTTCCACTCTTAAACCAAAGTTGTTTCAGAGTCGATGACAGAGAAGAACTTGACCCAGATCAGCTGGGGGGAGGGCGCTTCTCTCCTCCCGTTGCTCCTTCGTGTGTGGGTTTCAGAATGAGCCTGGTTTCCTCCCGTGGAGACACCACACAGGCTCCAGTTGTTGCTGTTCCTTCTGTTTATTGATCATTATGCTCTGTGCTAGGCTCCTGCTTCGGAAGGACCGTTTTATGGAGGAGTAACGTGCGTGCACTGACAGGCGCCCGGTTGAGGTGTAGAGGCTGAGCTTTGACGGCGTCCGTGCCGGGAACTGCTGCACAATCCGCATTTAGGCCACCTGCGTCCCTTTCAGAGGAGCGCGGTTGGCCTGTCGTACTGGGCTCACCCGGCCCCAGGCATCCGCTGCTCGGCCTCCATCACAGCAGGTTACGCTTGGCTTTTCCAGAACTCGATAGAAATAGAATCGAGCAACAAGCGCTCGAGTGTGTCTGGCCTCCTGGCCTCAGCACAGTGTCCGTCCTTGAGGTTCCTACGTATGATCGCTTATGTAGGGGTTCTGTTTCTTTCACTGAATCGTCTTGCACAGTTCGGACCTCACACAGGGTCACTTGTTCATGGACTTGGGGTTGTTCGGATTTGGGGCAGTTATAAATGGAGCCGCTACAGACATTTTTACACACGCCTTGCGAGCATACCCTGTCCATTCTCTCGGGTCTGTGCCTGACCCTAGAATAAGGTGACCAGACGTCCCGCTTTTGGCGGGACAGTCCTGATTTTTAACCATTTGTCCCGCGTCCGGCGGCGTCTTTAAAAAAGTCCAGATTTTTGGAAAGAGACATCTGTACTACTCTTTGTAATATTTTAAGTAATAATAATAATAATAAAAAAGAACCCCCCCAGTCAATGGTCTCCCGCTTTACCAATGTTAAAATCTGGTCCCCTTACCCTAGAAGCATCGCAGGGGTCTCCCTCAGTACGCTGGTTACGTCATCTTGATGGATTGACCCTTTACCACAATGAGAAGTCCTTTATCCTGATAGTGTATTGTTAACTTTGTCTGATATTGATAAAATCGCTTCAGCGTTGGTGATATTAGTGTTTGCATGGTACGCCTGTTCTCTAACTCTTTTAAAACACGTATATTTTTGTTGGTTTCAGAGAGGAAGGGAGAGGGAGAGATAGAAACGTCAGTGATGAGCGAGCATCATTGATTGGCCGCCGCCTGCACGCCCCCTGCTGGGGATTCAGCCCCCAAACGGAATCGAACCATGGCCTCCTGGGTCATAGGTCGACGCTTAACCACTGAGCTACACTGGCCAGGCTCCTGCTCTAACCCCCAGTTGGATTGTTTAGACCATCTGCAGTTGAATGCTTGCCAGCGTAGTTGGATTTGAGGCTCACGCCCTCCTGTGTGTTTCCTTGCGGCTTTTCTCTTCGTTTCCGTCTTCTTGTGGATCGAGTGCGTTCTAGTATGTCGGAAAAAGAATGAACTCAAAACCGACCGCGTATACGCACCCCTAGTGTTCCCAGCAGCATTACTTACAATAGTCAGGATATGGAAGCAGCCTAAGTGCCCACTGACAGAGGAGTGCGCTAAGAGGCCGAGGTGCATATATACGGTGGAATATTATGCAGCCGTAAAAAAGGAACGGAGTCTTGCCGTTTGTGACAACGTGGGTGGGCCTGTTATGGTAAGTGAAGTAAGTCAGCCGGAGAAGGACAGATATCGAATGATTTCAATTATATTTGAAATCTGAAAAAACCAACACAGACAAACGTAGATACAGAGAACACATCGATGGTTGCCAGGAGGGAGACGTGTAGGGCGTTGGACAGAAAAAAGAAGGGGAACTACTATTGGGGAAAAAAGTGTGATAACACGCTTCTGCTGAGGCTGTGGGTCCGAGCAGGCACTTCCGAGACCATGGCTGGCGAGAGCACGAACAGGGCCCGATCCAACGGGGCTCATTTGTCAGGTCTAGTAAAACCGCAGCGCGTGTTCACCCCGAGGTGCGTATCCTACGAACATGCATGACCATGTGAGAGACGATGCGTGGGGAGGGGACGGCAGCAGTTTTGTAAAAGCGAAATCTTTGCCACATCTCCAGCGTTCATCATTAGGGAGCAAGTTGCGGAGACTGTGAGATCCTGTCGGCGGTGGAATACCGTGCAGCTGTGGCAGCAGCCAGGCGGTGCGTGGCTGGTGCAGGAAGGTGCGGCGTTATGGGACAAAGGCTGGGGCGGGCGGTGTGTCTGGTGTGGTGGAAACGAGAGTTGCTATTTGAGCCTGCCTTGTTGTTGCGTTAGGAGGTATCACAAACACCCCTAACGAAGAGATCCAAAACGTCAGAGGCTCTGCACACAGACGCTGCTCTCTCATTCGGCGACAGGACAGGCGTTTGGGGTTCACGTCGGGCCTCCCCACCTCCGTGGGCCAAGCTTTTCCCTTGCTGTCCCTTGGGATTCGAAGTCCTCTGCCTCCACTGGGTGAAAGTCCCATTGATTTCTTAACAGCCCTGCGCCCAGAAATGACACACACCCTTTCCCCGAAAAGGTACCAGGAACCAAGAACTGGTTCCCGTGGGGCTGATGGTGGTGGTGCACTGCTGGGGAGATGGGGGGGGGCGGGCGGCGAGGGCAGGAAGGGGGCTACTTCCCATGTTTTTCAAACTTTGAACCGTTTTGTCCATTCAAAGAAAGAGACATGGATGGTGGCAGTGTAGTGCCATAATGTCTTGAATGGGGTAAGAACCAGGGCTTATTGGAATAATGTTTCTATTTCACTTGAAATTATTACTGTTTTTCAAATATGTTTTTACTGATTTCAGAGAGGGAGGGAGAGAGAGAGAGAGAGGGAGAGAGAGAGAGAGAGAGAGAGAGAGAGAGAGAGAGAGAGAGAAACATCAGCATCAGTGGTGAGAGAATCATTGATTGGCCGCCTCCTGCACGCCCCCGGCCTGTGCCCTTGAGCGAAATTGAGTCCAGGACCCTTCCGTTCGCAGGGTGACATTCCAGCCAGGGCCGCCTGACGTTATTTGACATCTCACTTTATTCTAATTGTCAGTTGCTTTGTTTACAATTCCATGTTCACAGAACCGCGATCAAGGAACACGCTGACCGCCGTCTGGCAGCACAGCAGGGATTTTCCCTTTTCTGTCATCTCCCAATGGAACACCCTGGAAAGGCTGAGAGGAACGCAGCTATCGGGAGAGTTAAGCTAGGATGTTCTTGCCCTGTGTTTTCACATCTTCCTTCCAGTTTTCCTTTTTTTTTTTTTGTTCTCCTGTGAGTGAGGAGCCAGTTGCTTGGAACATTCCGTGAATTTCTCTTTGGCCACATTCACGACCCGTTTGTCCTTTTGTCTAACGGACTCTTAATATTCAGGGCCCCACTCACTGCCCTCCGTTACCTAAGCGAACGACCCCGTTAATTAGTACAACAGTATTTTGTAGGGCACGTCCGTGCTGAACTTAAATTGGGGGCTTGGAACTCTTTACAATATTCCTGAGTCACTTTTCATTCAGAAATTTTCTCTTTCTGTAAAAGTCTTAAGCCAAGAAGCGAAGGTTCTAGTTTATTAAGTAGAGTTCAGTGAAAATAAATATGTTTAAGGTTTATGTGAACTAGATAAATATATAATTAGCTAAACGTTTGTTTTGATTTGTAGTCATTCCTTCGTATTGGGGCCTGGGAGAGATGAAAGGGAGTGTTTCTCTCTGGGAATTGGGTGAGTAACATGCATCGAGGAGGGTCGTTGACACCCTGTGGAAGTTTAACGTTTTATTTGTAAAAATAAATTTTACTGATTTTTTACAGAGAGGAAGGGAGAGGGATAGAGAGCCAGAAACATCGATGAGAGAGAAACATAGATCAGCTGCCTCCTGCACAGGCCCTACTGTGGATGTGTCCGCAACCAAGGTACATGCCCTTGACTGGAATTGAAGCTGGGACCCTTGAGTCCGCAGGCCGACGCTCTATCCACTGAGCCAAACCGGCCAGGGCAGTTTTCCGTTTTAATATTGGTATGCTCCCGCCCCTTCGTTTGTGATTTGGCATTTCTGTTTATCGTTTGAGATTGCCTTTGTTTTCGCTTGTAAAGAAGACTGTGTGTTCTGGATGTGTCAGGGTCATTGTTTTTGATCTCTGCCTTAACTAAGGACTTTTTACTTATTTTATCCCACGTCTCTGCGCGGGAATGGTTTTCTCTCCCCTGGAAACTCGTGCTTTCCGAGACACACCCTGTAGATGTTGAGAACCATCTAAGCAAGTGATCAGGCATTGGCTTCTAGAAATTTTAGATCCCAGTTTGCGGACACTATTCTCATTCAGGAGCATCTTTTGAGCCTTGTTCGTGGCTCAGCTGTCTGTACCCAGTCTCATGTTTCTTCTTTCATGGTTTAATTTAAATACGTTAAAATGTACCGTTTAGGTTGTGCAGGTCTGAGTTTTGACAAATGCGTAACGTTGCACAACCACCTCCAGAATCTTGATACGGAGCAGGTCATCACCTCCCCAAAGTTTCTAGACCACCCCCTGCACCCCAGCGCCGTCAACCCCTAACCTGTTTTCTGTTTCCATGGTTTCTTCTTTTCCAGAACGGCATGTAAGGGGAACCATTCAGTGTGGAGCTTTGGAGTCTGTTTCCTCTCATCTTAGCGCCATGCACTGGAGGTTCACTCATGGTGCTTGGTATCCGTCACTCATTCCTTTTCACTGCAGAGGAGTGTTGTAGGAGATGTTGAGTTTGCAAATTGAGTTGTTTCTGGTGTTTGAATGCTGTGTATCAGGCTGCTCTAAATACCCATGTGCTGATGTTGTGTGGATAGCCAGGAACCGTCACCACCCCCCAGCACAGTAACTTCCTTACTCGCCTGTTGATTCAGAGGCACAGGGAGTCCAAACCATTGCACATGCTTCTCAGCCAGTGAATGTTCTGGTCACCAACACTGGGTGTTGTCAGTCTTTTTTTTTTTTTTTTTTTTTTTAAATATAGTTTTATTGATTTCAGAGAGGAGGGGAGAGGGAGAGAAACACCAATGATGAGAGAGAATCATGGATTGGCTGCCTCCTGCACGCCCCCTACTGGTGATTGAGCCCACAACCTGAGCATGTGCCCTGACCGGGAATCAAACCGTGACCTCCTGGTTCATAGGTAGACGCTCAACTACTGAGCCACACAGGCTGGGCTGGTGTTGTCAGTCTTTTCAGTCCTGCTGTTCAAGTCGTTGAGCAGCGGTATCTCAAAGTGAATTAATATGCCTGTGCATGAGGACCAATGATGTTGAGCCTGTTTCATGTACCAATTGGCCATTCACAACTCTTCCTCTGTGGAGTGTTCCAGTGCTTTTGTCCATTCTTTAACTGGATGATTTCCTTTTAAACATTCTTAGGAGTTTTTTAGTGTATGTAGAAATTTTTGCAAAGTCTCATTCCGATTTAAGTCTTATAATATTTTATCTGAGTCTGTGGAGTCTATTTTTTTGACAGTGTCTTTGGGTGTGTGTAAGTTCTAAATGTTTTTTTTTTTTTTTTTTTTTTTGAGGAGATCAAATTTCTCATAGATACCACTTATTTAATACTTGCAGAAGTTCTCACTGGTATTTTATAAGAAGCAGCACAGTTTTTCCTACTAATCTTTGAAAAATATTGTGGTGGGAAATTGGGATAGTTTGCCTTTTGCTGGATGTTATAAATACACTCAGAAGTTAAATCAGTATTCATGCCGTTTGCAGGGGTTCAAATATGGAAACAAGGTTAAACAGTTATCCGGGGAGCAGGTGTTGGGTCAATATTTTTTACTCTTCAAAGTCTGGAGAAATCGCACCGATGCAAGGAACCCGTTAGACGAACAATTTCCCAATTTTTGTCCTTTAGCTTTTGTTCTGATTTGAGAAGTACTTTGTTTGTTTTTTTAAATGTAATTTAAGCTTCAATGAAGGTAAATTGCTTTCAGACTGGAACACAATGGTCTAGAATTAATCCAAAAGGCAGAATGCCTTCTGCCTGCTCCATTTTAACAGCTGCTGTGTTACAAAGTCCAGCTTCAGCTGATGGGAAGACATGAGGAAAACAGCGGTCCCCCCCCCCGTAGAGTGTTACAGTAGATTTCCAGCCCATCCTACACACTGACAGTGGGAAAATTGCATTAAAAAAGTAGCTAAAAACTTATTAAGTTGGATGTTCATTCATGAAACTCGCTTCTCCCTCGTCTTCCTCATTTCCCCTCCCTTCTTCCCTTTCCTCCTCCCTCCTGTTTTCCCTACTCTTTTTTTCTTTCCTTACTTCCCCCTTCTTCTCCCTCCACCTTCCTCCTTCCCGCCTTTGTTCTCCTCTGAGCTCCCTGCATGCCCCGGGCAGTGTTCTTCCTGTGAGTGTAGCAGAGATCAGGACCGCTGTGGCCCCTCCATGTGCAGCTCACACTGTAGTGGGAGGTCGACGGTGAAGGCGTAAACCTGTGCCCAGAGCCCGTGTTGGGGGTCGTTCTAAGTATAAAACAGAGTGTGTTTGTGAGAGGGAATGGATGAGATAGGAAAGAGTGAGTGAAAACGAGAGTCGTAGAAGGCCTCCCGGCATTGGGGCTGAGCTCTGATGCAGGGGAAGCGTGCTGGAGGAAGTGGGGTTAGCAACTTAGAAACCCCGAGAACAGATTCGGTTTGGTGTTGGAGAAAGCAGAATACAGTAACAGTTCTAGGAAGCACACTTGGGTAGTTCTCCGGCCCATCCTGCACAGGGACAATGGAAAAATGGCATTAAAGCAGCAGCGACCAACGTTTTCAGCTGGATGGTCATTCATTCAACTCCCCTTCCCCTCATCGTCCTCAGTGGCACCCCGGGACACCCACTTCCACAGAGGCGCCCCACCAGGGATGACACAGAGGGAGGTAGAGATTCCCCTCTGCAACTCTCCCTACCTGTCCGCTCCTTGAATTCCCCACCTGCTTCCTGCGTCGGCCTCACCTCAGGACCTGGCCGAGATGAATGGGGCCGAGTTCCTGCTGCCGGTCTGCCTCCAGCCCTAGGGAGTCAGCCTTGCTGACTTCACTAATAGCCCTGATGCTTTTCTTTCGGGTCCAGGGAATGACCATTTACCGTTTTCACGGGCTGTGTTCCTGGGACGGTGGAGGGGAACTCGCAGAGCAGCATCAGGCAAATTCGAGTTACACGACTCTTAACTGGAATGTCTGCCTGGGGGATACTGGTCTCTCCCCGTCCCCTCGTTGTCCGTCTTTCTTTCATGTCTCATCCCATTCCCTCTCGCAAACACAGACGCACGCAAACACGCTGTTTTATACTTACGACCACCAAACTGGCCCTGCGCGTAGGTGTACGGCGTCACCATCCACCGCCCCACTACAGTTTATCCTTTTTGCGAGTCCTTGCTTCTTCGTTTCCCTTCTGTGACTTACGTTTCTTCCTTCCAGCAATGCCTTTTTCTGTTGTTGTTGTTAATCCTCACCCGAGGAAATTTTTCCGTGGATTTTTTTTTTTTTAGAGAGAGGGGAAGAGAGGTGGAGAGGCAGAGAGAGAGAGAAACATCGATGTGAGAGAGACACATCAATCGGTTGCCTCCCGTAGGCGCACTGACAAGGGCTGGGGACCTAGCCTGCAACCGAGGTATACTCGCCCTTGACTGGACTCGAACCCGAGACCCTTGAGTCTGAGAGCCTGTGCTCTAACCACCGAGCAACCGGCGAGGGCTCTTCTGACAATTCTTTAATTATCTTGACTTTTTGTTTTTTTACTGTCCTAGTCAACTTCATTCATTCGTTTAGGCTTGAGTGTGGAATGGGCATTAAGCTAGGCACTAGGTTTGCAAATGGGGTGGGCGACATCAATCAGATAGACTTTAAGAGTGTTAAGCACGTTGAGAGAGGCATGTTGGGAAGGTGATGTAAGTAAATATTCACTCAACAACTATGTATTGACCTGCTGCCGGGCCTCAGGCCATACAGCGCTGATGGTTTAAAGCTGTGGAGGAGCAAAGGCTGATGGGGGCTGGGTTACCTGCTCTGCCAGCGGGCATTTGGTGGGGACTCCGAGGTAGTAAGTGGTGAGAGAAAAAGGCCAGGAAGGTTGTGGAAGTCCTTCTGTCTTTTAAGGGAGTTTTGTCCTGGTCTGAGGACAGGGTGTTGGTTAGCGCGGTGATGGCCCTCACCGACACTCCCGTGCGACCCGCATTGCTTTCTGTGCTCATTCTCCTCCTCGCTGCAGTGACCCAAGTGGCTCTAAGTGGTGGGTGACCACTAGCACGGCGGAGCATGTGTTTGCAAAAGTGGGAGGGGGGGTGGCCAACACAGACGGAACCCCAAGGCTGGGAACCCCAAGGCCGGGAGGCAGGGGTGCGGTGCTCTTTCCCCGGAGTCTTGCCCTCGGGGGTGTCATTAGCCTCTGGAAGTCTGTGTTTTCACTGTTTTTTAAGGTAGCCTCTGGAAGTCTGTGTTTTCACTGTTTTTTAAGGTAGGGGAGGAAGGCGTGAAAGTGCAAACACGTGACTTTGAAAAGACCCTGTGGGGTGAGATTTCCATCCATTGCCCACCCTGAAATTTTTTATTCTTTTCCTTTAGGTTTCTTGCTATTTAAAGATTTTTGTTTGAATGAAATTAATGAAGCTGTACCTCAGGTGAAGTTTTATGAAGAGGTAAGAAGTAACCGTTTTACTGCTGCTTTTATTTCAAAAGCACATTTAAACTGCACTTTGGAAAATATTTAAGACGACTCAAGTATCTTGCAGATGTTTAGAAACCCATTGAACGGACTTAGTACAGGGTAAGGTACGCGGTCTATTTGCGATGCTGACACCTACGCGCATCCTATTTGCAAAGGCTCCGGGTGCTGCGGAAGTGGTGAGGAATTGGGGGGGGGGGCGGGGGCTAAAATTCCAGTGCAGGGCGGCTCCCTCGGAGGTGCCCCGAAGACTCCCAGCCATTTCGTTTCCCGAAGAAGCTCTCGGATTCTGGGCACACGAGCTGATGCCGAGGGCCGGCCACTACTGGGCGAAAGAGAACCTGGCGGTTTTCTGGTCACACATCGCAGAAGTGACACATGGGGGACTTGGTGGAAGAGGGCGGAGGGGGCTGAAGGGATGGGCTGGAAGCTGCGGGAGACACCTGGAAGCCTCCCACAGCCGTGCAGCGCTGTGTTTTGAAAGGAAGCCCTCCTGTGGGCCACAATCTGAAACCAGACGGGCAAGAAGCATCAGCCCCGGGGATGCTCTGCTGACACTGAGGAGCTCTAGCTACTGATCGGCCTGGGTCAGCTGCTAATTCTGGGCATGAACGAGTCCAGTCTGGGAGAAAAAAGCCAGAAGAGATTTCTGGGGCTGAAGTAACGAACAGGTGGGCCCGGAGGAGCCTCGCTCTCAGGACAGATGCCAGGCTTTGGGACAGGAGGCAGAGAGCTGTTCCGAAAACCCCTGAAAGGCAGGAGTAATTTCAGTGAACCCCATGGAGACTGGGGCAAGCAGGAGGCAGACCGATTCCTACAAAAATGGCAACTCTGACCGATCTCAGCTCAATCTCTCTTTAAAAAAAAAATTTTTTTTATTTTTAATTGATTACAGAGAGAGGAAGGGAGAGGGAGAGAGAATCCTTGATCGGCTGCCTCCTGCTGCCCCCCCACTGGGGATTGAGCCACAACCTGGGCGTGTGCCCTGACCGGGAATCCAACTGTGACCTCCTGGTTCATGGGTTGACGCTCAACCACTGAGCCACCCCGGCCGGGCGCCATCCGGGTTTCCAGAGCTAAGAATGCGTGTGATAGCAGTGCCTGTCACGTAGGGTTGTCGTGTGTGAATGCAGCACACAGGAGCGATCCCTGACTTGCAGGCACTGCTGAGTGCGCTGGTTCATACACTTGTTTGTCCCAGTTAGATTTGGAGGCAGCGGCGTAGGAAAATACGGAGTCGATGCCTAGGTTTAGAAATGAATAGTAAGAAACAGAAAATAACACGGAAGCTCAGAGGCAAAGTTACTGTCTAGAAATTGCTTCACTCGTTCAACCAGTAGTTCTCAGACACCAGTGCCCGGAGGCATTAGTGGGATGAACGAGACAGGCGAAGCGCTCGTCATCCCTTCGCTCCTATTTTTGTTTGAGAGAAGCAGACGATACACAAGCCATAAACAGGAAATACATGAGGAAGTAATAACTGCTGTAGGCAGTGGCCCAAGACAGATGCCAAGCATAGGAACGGTTTCAGGAAGTAATAACCATTACACAGCGACGCAGAGCAGACTCAGAGCTGATGGCCTGCGACCGGGTGGCCACGGGAGAGTGCCGCCGGGTCCGAGCCTGGCTCCGAGGCGGCGGCATCTGAACGGAGACTGGAGTGGCGAGGAAGCTGGTCTTCTGAAGGTGGGAACGGGGTGGGGGGGTGGGGAGACCACTTTAGGCTGACGTCACGGCTCAGAGGTAGCCCCCTAACGCGGTGGGAAGGACCTTGGCGTGCTGAGGAGCTGAAAGATGAGTGTGGCACGTTTGTAGTGGGCGAGAGGGGTGGCGTAGCGTGCCATCAGTCCAGAGACACGGTTTGGGGGCCAGAGTAACAGATTTAGATTTGACTCTAAAGCCCGTGGGAAGTTCACGGTGAATAGTCTATAAATACCAATTAGGTCCGAGTGGCAGTAGTTGGGAATTATAGGTGTCTTCCTCCCCACCCCACCCCACCCCACCCCACCCCACCCCCAAGGAGGGTGCTCTGTTAGCAGTTAGTTGGCTGTTACCTGAGACATAGCCTGGGTTTGTGATGTATTATTTTGAGTATAAAGTCAATATGATTGGCCGATGGATTTCAGAGGTGGGGGGTGAGGGGTGGGGACAGGGGTGTGAGCAAAAGAGCAGAATCGATGATGACTGTTCCCTCTTGGCGTAAGCTACTTAGGATATGATTTTACGCACTTTTGTGATAAAGAGGATGCGGGGGAGAGAGTGTGTGGCTGGGCTAGGCAGGATGTAGACGTGTCAAAATAGGTAGGGAGATCCTTCGAATCTGGAGCCCAGGGGGACAGTGAGCCCCAGAGATCCACACGTAGTCACGGGGAGGTAAATTGGTCTCTGAAACTGTGGGGCCCAGCGGTTTTGCCTGAGGAGACTATTGTGGGGTGAAGGGCATTGCCCCAGCCCCCTGCTCTGACTAGGCGAAGTAGAGGCCATTCGGATGGTGCTGGACCATCTCACTGGGATGGCCGTGGAACAAACCGGAGGCGAGAAAGTGGAGACCACGACGGCCATAGGCCAAAAGCGCTTGTTCTTGGGGTCCTGGGTGTTTAGGCTCCTGGGGCGTTTAGGCTGTGAGCTTTGTACCCACCAGAGCAGCAGGGGGACACACGGGTGCTTGAGGCTCTTACCTTGCCTACTAAGGGTTTCCTCTTGTGTTGTTCAGGCTGAAGTTTGTGAAGCACACGGCTCTTCACAAAGGCAGTGTCGCGGCTCAGATGTCGTTCGCCCAGGACGCGAGCCTGTTCGGTGCAGCTGGCTTATTCCGGTTCTTGCCAAGCTCCCGTAGACTCAGCATTAGCGGAACCAGGGGCCACCTGCTTCCAAGGGCCCCTGGAACTCAGACTCAGGTGTCATCCCCCACGTTTTCAAGGATAGTAATTCCGTGCAGGCTTGTTCTTTTGCGTTTGCTCAGATGTTTAGGCAGGAACGCTGGCCTCCGGTTCCCCGGCGGGCTAAGCAGGTTATCCCAGCCTCCTGGCGTTCGTCCACACCAAACAGAGCAACAGAGGAGCCCACCAAACCGGAAGCCGACGTCCATTTCCCGGCTCGGCTCCTGGTGGCCGGTGTCTGGCGTCTGTGCCTGGCAGCAGCCCCGGTCGCATCTGGCCTGATGTCTGACCCTTCAGACTTGTCCTGCTGAGTGCACCCGGGAGGATCACGTCTTCATTAAGATAGCCTTTCCCTCCGGGATAGGGCCTGGGCCCGCCCCCGTCTGCCTGCCTTTGTGGTAGACTTTAGTCCCTGTTCCAAGAAGACTTCCTTCCAGATTTGCAAAGCTCGTTGGTGGTATAGTGGTGAGCATAGCGGCCTTCCAGATTTGCAAAGCTCGGCCTTTCGGTGTGACACCGATGGGGCTTCAGGCCCGCGGAGATGACCCCAGTCGCTTCTCAGTGGCCTCGGCGGGACCTCAGCCTTTCACATCGCCCTCTCCCTGCCCTTTCTTTATCGGAAATTCTTCTAGGGTTGACTGATTAGGATTTCAAACTTGTCCAACCCTTGTGACAACATAGGAAACAAGTCACGGCTTTCCCTTGAGTTGTACTCTCCCATGGGAGGAGTTAGCCTCACCTCTTATTATTGGAGAATAAAGAGCATTCAGGGGAGCAACTGGCTACCTGGGGGAAACACTTCCCCTCCCCCCCCCTTCATAACTCATGCATAGTAATTAGTCATTACAATGGAGATCTCTGCTAGCCTCCCTCCTACTAGCTTCACATGTCACCTGTGTTTTCATTCTCTTTCTGTCTTTTGGGTTAAAAGTGTTCCTGTAAGTCAATTAAAAAAACCCACTTCTCTGAGTAGGAGCTTCTGTGATCAGGTTAGAATGACCTGGGGCTACTTCCACGTAAGGCACCTATTTCTAACGCCCATTTTAATTTTGGGCTCCTCTCAACCCTGGTGGGGTTACCTTCCCTAAGTTAGCAAGTACACCATTTGGGGTGATCCTTCTGTTAATACTTGCATAGTGCAGAGGTGGTTCCAGTGCTTTAATCTACGGCTAACGCCTTTCCAAAACATTTAGTTGATGTAAAAAAAAATAATAATAATAATTCTGCAGGAGCCCTGACAAGATCGATGCCTTTTCTCCTGTTAGTTTTGCAATGCTGTCATTGAGCAAGAATGACCTCATAACTCTCAGGCCTGCATTGCAGCCAGATGGAACTAGCTTGTGCTTGGGAGAGGGGAATTGGCAAGCGCGAGTGGCCCGTGGCTGGGGAGAGTGCAAGATAACTGTAACCATGGCAGCATTTGTTTCCCAATACTGCGTTTCTAAATTTAAGCGATGAGCTTCATCATTGGAAACATCCCCTTTGCATCCCCTTTGTAGGTTTCCGGTTGACTTTATTTATCCCAGCTTCATCCCGACAGCCTTAGGAGCAGTTGTTTTCCATGGAGTAGCCCGTTCCATAATTTGTTGTCTGCCAAGGCGAGTAACGCCTTTTAATGAAGTAGGTGTCTAGGAAGACGCGTCTAACACCGATCGCTTTTTGAAATCTAGATAAAAGAATACGAAAAGCTTGATAACGACGAAGCTCGCCTGAGCAGAAGTCGACAGATTTATGACACCTACATCATGAAGGAGCTGCTGTCCTGTTCGCATGTGAGTGTTTCCTTTCGGGTCTGTCGCTGCCGTGTGGAGCTGCACGAGGCAGCCTTCAGCGCCCAGGATGGAAGTCAGACGGGAGGGAGGCGCTCACAAACCAGAGGAGACTCCTCCAGGAGGGAACCCCTTCTTTCCGCCTTGTGGTTTGTTTCCTGATAATACTGACAGACACAGTGTGCATTGCTGCACATACTCTTTTTATTATTGATTTCAGAGGCGGGGGAGGAGAGAGAGAGAGAGAGAGACAGAGAGAGAGGGAAACATGGATGTGAGAGGGTGACATCCATGGGCTGCCTCCTGTGTGCAGCCTGTGCATGTGTCCTGATTGGGAATCGAGCCAGCGACCTCTTGGCACGTGGGATGATGCTCAGCCAACTAAGCCACGCCAGCCAGGGCTCCATGTACTCTCGATATATATGTATATTTATATATTTTCCAAAATAATTGATGAAGTACAATAGCAAATTCACAGCCATGGGAGAAAAGGGTAGCCTCAATTCTAGACTTTCTCAAGAAAATTAAGCTTTATTATTTTAATGTAGTTATGCTTTCACCATTAGACTAACGAGATATTGGTAAATATAAGTCTTAAGTGGCTTCTTTGGATTTATAGGGAGGATTGTAATTATATTGATTGTGTTCATTCATTGTTAAATAATGGTTGAAATTCTTTTTCTTATAAATCAGATAAACAGTTTCATTCGGTCATTAGAATAAACTAGGTTCCTAGGAAATTATTCCACCAAGAGTGAGTGGAAAAATTAGTAATAAAAATTTACCATGTAATCTCTCTACATTAAGACGGTTGTTGTTTTTTTAAAATACGTTTTTATTGATTTCAGAGAAGAAGGGAGAGGGGGAGAGAGAAGAAACATCCATGATGAGAGAGAATCATTGATCCGCTGCCTCCTGCACGCTCTCCACTGGGGATCGAGGCCACAACCCAGGCTTGTACTCTGGCTGGGGCCACACTGGCCGGGCCCAAGCCTTTCTTTCTCCCTCTCCTCCCCTCCCCTCCCCTCCCCTTCCCTCCCCTCCTCTCCCCATTGGCACCCTCCAGTCCACCCCCAGGCCCTCACCGCCCCACCCCCTGTGTCCATGGACCAGGCATATATGCATATAAGGTCCTTGGTGGATTACCTTCCACCCACCCACATTTCTTACTGTGCATTATTCAAGAAGACATCATTTGAAGTTTGGGGGAGGACAGAGCTTGTAATCCTTGTCGTGTCAGAAGTTTGTTCTTTTAGGAACAGTTCCCTTCTGCTGTGTCTGCGAGCAGGTCTTTCCCTTGACCCAGCAGCCTTTCACCGCCCTGGCCCCGTTTGCAATCCCGGCATTTAATTCTTAGGCTGTTTGCACGCTTTCATTTTCTCTTACAGAGGAAATTCCGTTTTCATAGACATTGTACGTTGGTAGGACCCCCATTTATCAATTCCTCGAGGGGTATTTTCAGTTCATAAGCTGATGAGGAGGAGGATCCTCTGAACTTCTTGTTCTCTCAGGGATCTTGAATTCTTGTGGGATTAGGTATCAGCCAGCTATCCCCCCGCGCTCATCTTTCTTCCCCCAACGTGTCGTCTAAGAATCCTCAGAGGAACACATTCGTTCAGATCTTTTCCAGCGAAAGCACGTGACTGTCGTGTACTTCGTTAATGTTTCTAGGTCACTGTGGAATGAACGTTGTGTGATGTTATTTAGCATAGAGGTTGGTTACGGCTTAGTGTTGCTGAAAACCGTGTTGTTCTTGATTTTTAAAAGCCATTCTCGAAGCAGGCCGTAGACCACGTGCAATACCGTCTGTCCAAGAAGCAGGTGACTCCCGCGCTCTTCCAGGTGAGGCGCAGCGCTTCGCAGTGAGTGCATCTGCTTTGCTTGGCAGCTGCCCTGGGTGGCATTTTCTTCCCGTGTGTGTACCAGGCATCCCCAAACTACGGCCCGCCGAGGACATCTATCCAGCCCGCCGGGCGTTTTTGCCGCCGCTGCCTGTCCTGCTTAAAATAAGATTATGTGCAGTGTGCGTAGGAATTTGTTCATAGGTTGTTTTTAAAAAACTACAGTCCAGCCGTCCAGCAGTCTGAGGGACAGTGAACTGGCCCCCTGTTTAAAAAGTCTGAGGACCCCTGGTAGCCGGTGGAGGACCTGACATGTCAGGCTGTTTTCATCGGGAGCAGCTGAAGTTTAATATTGCCTGTCTCCTCAAGGAAATGTACTTCTCTTGTGTTGTGGTTAATCCTCACCCGAGGATATTTTTTCCATTGATTTTAGAGAGAGTAGAAGGGAGGGAAGGAGGGAGGGGAAGAGAAAGAAACGTGGATGTGAGAGACACATTGATTGATTGTCTCCCCCGCATGTGCCCCGAACAGAATTTCTCTCTTTTCCTTTCAGCCGTACATAGAAGAAATCTGTGAAAGTCTTCGAGGCAACATTTTTCAAAAATTTATGGAAAGGTATGAAACTCTCTCTCCGTGTGTGTGTGTGTGTGTGTGTGTGTGTACATATATACATAAATATACAAAATCTTTTACTATGATATTTGACATGTAACATTATAGTATTAGAGTAATATATATGTGTGTGTGTGGTGTACTGTGCAGGTGTACCCCACTTAACCCAATAAATGCTGTCCTTAAAATGTATGTTAATTTATTCATTCACCAAGTATTTATTGACCATGTACTATGTGCCAGGCTTTGTGTTAGCCTATTTCCTTGATACCTCACATTATCATTTGGATTTGCCAGGAGGGGACAAAATGAGATAAAAACCTTAACTTGTACTTCGTAAGAACTCCCCACCCCCTCGCGACTTTGAGTTCTTTAGCCTCAAAGTGGTCTGACGTTTAAAGAGGCTGGGGAACCTCGATACTAAACGCTTCTCATGGGGACCCCTTTCCTAACGCAAGCACACGGCTTTCCTCGTCTAATTCATTTGTTTGGACTTGGAAATCACGTCCCCCCAAAGTGGGACACGCGCGTGCCTGACTCTGATAGAATTTGAAGGGCGTAGGCAAATGATGTCTGTGATCGTATGTAGCATTAACATACCTACTAGGTGTGTCCCTTTGGGTTCCTTCAGCAATAGAGGCGCGCATGCCTGCCATGTTCTGACACGTTTCAGCGGCGTCTCTAAAGCACTCGGCTCCGGGCAGCCGGTCCTTCCGTGCGGGGCGTGTGTTTGTCTGTGGTCGCGCTCGGCTGGCGTCGGGCTCTCTAACCCGCATCCCCACGCGCTCCGGCTGAGCCTCTCTCCGCGCACCCGGCTGCCGTCCAGACAATCGCCGTGATGATGTGCCCGCCGCTGGGCTGCCTGCAGCTGCGCCGTGATTGCCCTTTAAGAACAAATGCTGCTTCATGGCAGCGCTGCTCTCCACATGTTCCAGGGATTTAGGAAAGAAACAAGCTTGTGTTGTGGTTCCACTGGAGTTCAAGGGATAATTCTATCCTGGAGCGGAGTTAGGACTTGGGGAAAGGAATATGCATACAATTAATTACACTGTTCTGGGTGGGGGCAGCAGCAGCAAACCCGGGGGCTGGGTTGCCGGCTCAGGGCTCAGGGCTGACTCCACTGCCGTGTGTCCTCAGGTCTGACCTTTCCCACCTCGGGGTCAGCCCAGCTGCTCTGGGATCCTTGGGGTGCAGGGGAGAGACGGGGGTGATCATTTCAATTGGGGGAAGAGGCTCAGCCTGCTTGTGGTTCTCAAAATCCGACTGAATCAGTCCCTCTGACTGCATTTTCGGCAAGCATTTAGAAATTCTGATTTCCTAACCATTTACTACTTTGTATAAATGCATTATTTCTAAAGTCAATTAGTTTATTCTTACACCTTTTTGGGTGCTTTTTTAAATGTTAATACGTTCTCAAATGAGTACAAAAAAAAAAAAATATCCATCTCAGACTAAGCGTTTCAAGTCGGTTTTGAAAAGCGTGGACATCCCTGGTCCTCGGCCCAGCCACCCTCCAAGCCCGGGGTCCAGGCCACTTCTCTGCATTGCGATGATAAAGGGGAGTCTTCAGCAGGACGGGGCCTCATCTTCCCGCCCTCTCCTGAGTTCCAGCAGGGACACAGGGCGGAGTCCCAGGCGGGGCTGGCTCTGGGGATGAGGCCCGTGAGCCGTGTTCAGGGAGCCTCAGCTGCTCAGCATCCACTCTGCCACCCTCGCTCTCCCTGAGCCCGCAGGCACCTCTCTCTCCCTGGCTGTCGACCTTCCCCGGCCTTTGCTAGTGTGTAATGTGCTAACCCCCCACCCCCCTCCATCTCCTCCCTTCCCCACCCTGTGCCAACTCTGGACTCCAGTGCGAGAGAAGGGTGTGAGTTAGCCCAGCCCCCAACGTGAACTTCCTAGCAAGTCATCGATTTATAAATACAGAGTACACCCAGTGTGGTTTTGCCCTTTTGCGCTCCCTATACTTAAACACACACACACACAACGATTTGAAATCTCAAAATATGCTGTTATTTTACCAACCTCTTAGAGCTGTTAGGAGGATCAGCGAAGTGCTCGTTAAAAGCCCTTTTAGACTCATTGTAAAAAGATGCTGTGTAATTACATGATGCTTTTGATTCTCAACTTGGTTATTAGCCTCAGAAATATTTCTAAAAGGTCCTTACAAGGCGTATTAGATGAAAACCCCAGAGAACTGGGGAATGAGGGGGCCTTACAGCATGTTGTTATAATGCTGATACGATAATACCTATAACTTGTACTTTATAAGAACTCCCCCCCCCCACCTTGTGCCTTTTCCGTCTCCCTCCATCCCCTCCTTTTCCTTTTTTTTACTTCATTCCTTCCTTCATTCAGAGAACCTTGAACAGTCTGTTTGTGTCTAAGAAATTATAGCAGGGCCAAGATGAGCCCAGCGGTCAGCAAGAATGTTCTTTGCTTAGATACGTTGCTCAGTAACAAAAAAGTAATCAAAATAATGTATTTATTAAATAGATTTTTTTTTCTTACTTTGTGGGCGGAAGAGCCCTCAGCAAGCGGTTGAGTGGATTGTGAGAGCACACGCCTCACTCTGGCCCATGGCATCTTCCGGGTCTAGTCCGAGGGGGCCTCGCCTCCACCGTCTGTGTCTTTGAGAGGCAGGACTTGGTCTGGGTTCAAATCTTGTCTCTCCCCCCCCCCCCCCCATTTTCTCACTGTGTGACCTCGGGCAAGCCTTGGTTTCGGCTGTAAAATGGGTATCAGCCTAGTCCCTGCCCGGGGAGTTGCTGGGTTGAGTCAGTGAGCCTTTAGTGCCTGGCCCGTCTGCTCCTCTTAGAAGGTTTCGTCAGCGGTAGTTCTTTTGGTCCTTGGCGCCGCACTGTCCAGGGTGGTAGCCGCGAGCCATAGGTAGCCACTGCGACCTGGAAATGCGACCAGTCTGAGTAAACACGGGCTGTAAGTACAACATACACACCAGGCATCACAGACTTGGTAGGAAAACAAGAATGCAGGCTTTCTCATGAACTTACGCTGGTTACATGTTGAAATGCTCGTTTTTGATATATCCGGTTAAACCAATGCATTTCTAAAACTTTGATTGTATGTGGCTTGTGTTATCCTCCCGTCGGACAACGATGGTTCCGACAAAGACGTCCCTGTAGCATAATGACAGTTGGAGGAAATCGTGGTGCCTTTCACGTGAACCACGAAACAAGGCCCAAAGGTGAATGCCCTGTGACAAGATGTTTAAGAAAACGGACTCTGTTTGAGACGTAAAACAGGCCGTGCGACTCTTGTTTACCTCCTGTCTCTTAACGCGGTGAGTTTGCTATTTTAACTTTCCGGTCACACTGTGCGTTCTCTTTCAGTGACAAGTTCACTCGATTTTGTCAGTGGAAAAATGTAGAATTAAATATCCACGTGAGTATCGTCTTTTTTATTCCCCCTTTTTTAAAATTAAAAACTCCCTCTGGCTTCCGCTTTCGTGAGAAAATTCTTGCTTCTGGAGCCTGCTCCCCAGGGTGACACTCAGCCCGAGCGGATGTCCTCGCTGCTCTGCGTACGACAGAGCCGCCCTCCCATCCCAGCCGCAAACAAGTTGAATTTGCATTCTCTCTTTCTCTAAAATGTATTTTTTATTGATGTCAGAGAGGAAGGGGGAGGGAGAAAGAGATAGAAACGTCCATGATGAGGGAGGATCATTGATTGGCCGCCTCCAGCACGCCCCTCATCGGGGATCGAGTCCCCAACCCAGGCATGTGCCCTTGACCGGGATAAGAACCGTGACCTCCTGGTTCAAGAAAGGACATTGGAAGCAGTGATTGGCTCTTTCTCGGAAGTCCATGGGATGTGGTTCCCGGACGCCCTTGTCTGTTTGCCATCCCAGAAAAGTTGCTTTTCTTCTCTTTGCTATTGGGTGCAGTCATCAGTCACGTGATAAAAATGTTCACATCGTTTTTAGACCAAAGTTGTACCTTTTTAAAAAAATTTTTTTTTAAATTTTGAGAATGCTAAGAGCAGTCCTCGAACACTGACTGCTTTCTAGCCTGTGTTCATTCCCCTGGCACTCCACCCTCTGTCTGCTGCACTTGGGGACATGCCTCTTGTCTAGCCTCTTACCTCCTCCTTTCCCTTCACAGAGGCTCGCCATTGGGGGTTGGGGGGTGGGGAATTATCAACCGGGGAGAGTTTTTTTACTCGAATGGTCCTGTTGGAAGAAGTTTTTTGTTTGTTTGTTTATTGGTTTACTTAACCTCTCCTTCCCCTCACATTTCCTGGCTGGATTTAGAAGCATGAGGCGACAACACACATTTTTAAAAAATCCCTCTCCTGGCCAGTTTGGCTCAGTGGACAGAGCGTTGGCCTAGGACCGAAGCGTCCCAGGTTCGATTCCGGTCAAGGGCATGTACCTCGGTTGCAGGCTCAATCCCCGGCCCTGCAGCCAGGCGTGGTCCAGGCGTGTGCGGAAGGCAACCAATTGATGTATCTCTCTCACATCAATGTTTTTCTCTCTGTGTCTCTCCCCCTCCTTCCACTCTGTCTGAAAAATCAATGGAAAAAATGACCTCAGGTGAGGATTAGCCAAACATAAATAAATGAATAAAAAAGCCCTTCTAGCTGCTATGGGTTTTCCTTAAGCCCATGCTCCTCCCACTGGCCTGGCGTCTGTATGCTCAGGCCCCTTGTCCCATGTCCTCTCAGCATCAGACATGATCAGAAGTGAAGCCTGTGGCCAGCTGCCCCCACCTGGCTGCAGACATGATATTTTAGGGGGTGGGTAGGGGAACTCTTGAGAATCTGACCCTTGGTCTGCCTAGTAGGCCTTTGCTGTTATCCGATGGCCTCTTCCCATGACCATAGGATCGTCTGTCTGCCTTGGACCCCGACAAGATGCTGTTAAACTCCGTCCGAAGCAGGGCATTGCTGACATATCCTGAGTAAAAGGAAAAGCGCTCATGAATAAAGCCTCTTTATGTACTGTGCTCACACTTAGTCTTATTTCGAGCTCACATGCCCAGCACGAGTCCCCTCTCTCTTCATGGATGTGATCGATAAAGAAATTCACGTGGCCCGTGTCTGCTGGGTTTTCCGACCATATGGCTTGCTCTCAGGGCAACGCCAATGCCCCGGACACGGGCTGATTCTTCCACCACAGCCGTCCCTGGGATTGCCGCGTGGTTGCCAAACTTCAGGCTCCCGAGTAGCCGAGGTTGCTTTGCATTTTGACTAGAAATTTCCCAGTCACTTGCCTTCTAGGCGTGTGCCTTGCAGTCTGAGACGGATGAGGTGGGCACCGCAGTCTCTCCAGGCTCCTACTCCGTCACCTTCCCGTCTGCCTCTGTGCTGTGCCTTCCGGGGTGGAGCAGGCAAGAGGTTCTAGAAAGCCCTGCCTCCTCCCGCTGCTCCCCTCTGTTCAAGGAGTCAGTCATGGGCCACGTTAATGACACACGTGGGTCTTGCGTGTGTCTCAGAACAGCCACATTAATGACACGCGTGTGTCTTGCATGGAGAAACCTTTTCCGTGTCATTTTTATGCGGCCGTTACGTTTCCATTTCGTGTTTTGAATTCACAGTTGACCATGAATGATTTCAGCGTACATAGGATCATCGGACGAGGAGGCTTCGGAGAAGTCTACGGTTGCCGGAAAGCAGACACTGGGAAAATGTGAGTTTTTTTTTCACGTTTCTACATTTTCCTGGGACTGTTAAGGGGATTTTGTGCTCGCAATCCGAAGAACATCCCTGCCTGGACTTTCAGAAGCCCGTGATCTCGCTCCCGAACTTGTTTGCCTCGGGAAGAGATAGACTTTCTCTCCTAGGTAAAGGCCCACCCACGATTTAGCACATGCAGTTCGAGGCATCGTAGCATCCGGGTGGCGTGGGTTGCCTAGATGAGGAGCTGGGTGCTGCTGAGGAGGGTGGATGCCCTGCTACGAGGCTCAAGGTCGTGGGCCCCGTCGCTCATCTCAGTCACTCGTCTTGTGGGAGGTGGACGTGAGGCAGTTACACATGGGGGGACATCGAGGTCTTCTAGGGAGTGAATAAGGGAGCTGTGAAGTGTGGGGAGGGTGTGTTATGGAAGCAGTCTAAGTGAACATGTTTGTGAAGGCAGGGGAGTGGCAAGTCTGATGCGATGGACCCGGACCTCCACGTCTGGGTTGAGGGGAGGCAGTGGGGAGCAGCGGGCGAGGCGGGGCGGGGTGGTCTGTGAGGTGGCACATGACATCACTGGTGAGTGTGAGGCGGACGAGTTGAGGTCACCTAACTCGGTGCCCGCCACCCCCACCCCCCCCCCGAGGCCCCCGCATCACCTACGGGGTTGCCACTCAGCCCCTGCCCGAGTCTGTCCTGGTCCTCCAGTTGGCGTGTTTCGTATTATGTGGAGGCTGAAACTTACCTCCGCTGACTTGTGCCCATCGGTCCTCTTCCTGCTGTGGGGCCCCTGTGCACTTCACTCCTCGTTCGTCACATTGCATGGAACTCAGTAGCTTTACTTCATCGCAGCTCGCTGAGGCGCTCAGAACACCCGGGCAGTCGCGCGATGTTGCGCAAGTCCATGCCATCAGTGTGTCGTCACTTCAGACACATTTGCTCTTTGACCTGACTCTCAGAACCGGGCACGCAGAGGGACGTCTTTCAATTTAGGTTTTTTTCTGATGCTCTTCCCACAGCTGGATGGGGGTTGTGGGCTTCTGGAAGGAAGACCCAGAGGTAAAATGCCCTTCTCGTCCCATCATATCACATCGAGGCTACCCGCTATCAAAGTGACGGGTCACTGTGGACGTTGGTCTTGATCCCTTGATCGAGGTCGTGTTGGTCAGACGTCACCCTCCCCCTTCTCCCTGCTGTGCTCCCCGGAAGTTCCTACGCACGGCCCACACCTGAGGAGTTGGTGGGGGGCGGGGAGTGTACCTCCCCTCCTGCAGAGGGAGGTGATTTTTTTTTTCCTTAATATGTATAATAAAACATTTTTTTGCATGGCACTTGAGTGCCCGTTTGCATTTTTTTCAACACTGCCCAAATCTGTCCCAGTGCGGTGTGTCTTGTTGAAATCAGTATGGGTGTGTTTTTGGTGTTGATTTTTCAACAATATTTCTGTTTCTAGGTATGCGATGAAATGCTTAGATAAGAAGAGAATCAAGATGAAGCAAGGAGAAACGTTAGCCTTAAACGAAAGGATTATGTTGTCGCTTGTGAGTACAGGAGTAAGTATCCAAATTTCTGTTCCTTCCCTCCCTCCCTCCTTCCCTCCCTCCCTCCCTCCCTTCCTTCCTTCCTTTTTTTTTCTTTCCCCTGACTGGTTGTCGAACCGGCAACCTTTTGATGTTTGGGACCACATTTAACCCACTGACCCGCACCAGCCAGGGCGATACTCAGTGTTGAGCATTGCTCTTTGTGTGTGTTTGTCTGTTTTATATCAGACGATGTATTTAAAATGCAGGCATTTTCTGGTTGAATTATGGAGCCAGCCAGTTCTGAGATGTGTTGGAATCGATAGCAGGGGACGGCAGCACGGGGCTCATACAGCGTGCCATTCAGACACCACCTCTGTTTCACGGGGGAGTTAGCCAAGCCCTAGCAGCCTGCACCATGAACGCCCGTGACCGCTCCCTGTAGTGTGCATTCATGACGAACGTCACTGCAGGATATGGCTGGAGAGAAGGCAGGAAATAATCAAACCAGCAACAGCAAAACCCCTGGAGTATAGTTAGGAATCAACTGCATGACTGAGAAGGACTAACCCAGAGAGAGAAAGTAAGAGATCGTCGCTCCTGTCCTTCACAGACAACAGAGAGCCAGCGACGGGGGGTGGGGGGTGGGGGTGGGGGGGGGTGTTCGCCAGCTCTGCACTGCCCCCGTGGGGTTGTCCCTCGTCATTGTCTCCTCGGAGGGTGACTGTATCTTCTCAGCACTTGCCCTTTTTTACCTGCTGTGGCCTTTGGTCGCTTCCATTCCCAGGACACCGTGTCTACCTGATGGGCGTTTTGTTTTTTTTTTAAATATTTTATTGATTTTTTTACAGAGAGGAAGGGAGAGGGATAGAGAGTTAGAAACATCGATGAGAGAGAAACATCGATCAGCTGCCTCCTGCACACTCCCCACTGGGGATGTGCCCGCAACCAGGGTACATGCCCTTGACCGGAATCGAACCTGGGACCTTTCAGTCCACAGGCCGACGCTCTATCCACTGAGCCACACCAGTCAGGCTCATGTGTGATTTTCACATTAAACACCAAACCGTGTCCTGGCCTGTGTGGCTCCGTGGGCTGGGCCCGGTCTTGGTGTACCAAAAGGTCACCGGTTAGATTCCCCATCAGGGCACGGACTCAGGTTGCAGGTTTGATACCTGTGTGGAAAGCAACCGATCAATGTTTTCTCTCCCTTTCTCCCTCCCTTACTCTCCTCTCTCTCTCTCTCTTTCACTCTATCCCTCCCTTTCTCTCCCTTCCTCTCTCTCTCAAGTCAATAAAAACATAAAGAAAATGGAAAATAAAACAGTGAGACATGCCACGTTTTAATGATTCATCAAAGAACCCCTCTCACCTCGTCAGAAGGAACCAGAGACCCAGGAGGTTAACTCCGGCCTCCCAGGGACACTCCCCCGGCTCCTTTCCCGCCGTCACTCGATGGGCGGCGTGGTCTGGGTTCACCCCCTGTGTTTACCGCATTGTGGTTGATACCGTTCTAGCGTTGGTCTGAATGGTTCTAGAAGGGCTCTCTGCTGCTGAAGCAATAGAATAGCCACATCGAGCTCGACCCTACCAAGTGGAAATGGCATGGCTCCAAATAACTACCTCCCGGCACAGGGGCGGTGAGCATTTCCCATCAGGGTCCCTGTGCGCGCGGCCACGCCTGCGGTCGCCCGGAGAGGAGACGGGGCGGCCCCCTCCCTGCGGCGGGATCTGTACGCGGGGCTCCGGCTCCTCGCTTCTCCTGGAAAAGTCTTTGTCTGAGATTCTGCCTGTGGACGTGTGCGCTCGCTGCAGAGTCTCGGGGCTTATTAAAAGCATTAATTTTTAACGCGTTCTCTGGTACAATTTTCCTGCAGCGACTTCATCTTTATTTTATCCAGCTGCGGGGGAATGCGGTTAATTAGTTGTGTAGTTCCTCGCCAGTCTCCCCCTAAGGCAATAAATGAAAAATCGGGCTTTTATTGGCCCACTGCTTTGAACTGATTTAAAAGAATGGTTTATATTTTGCCTTCCAATAGCCAACTGTCTAGATTTCTTTTTTTTAAACATATAAATATAAAACTTACCCAAAAGAGTTGCAGTGAAATTGTTTGGCATTGCTTTTGCTAATCACAGGCCACCGTCCATGGGTTGGGAGTAATCTTCAGTTTAAATAGCCTCCTTAGGGGGAACTCTCAATCGCCTTCATCAGCATGATGCTCTTCAGGGGTCCTCAAACTATGGCCCGCGGGCTACATGTAAGTGGGATTTTTTTTTGTCTTTTAATATATATTTTATTGATTTTTTACAGAGAGGAAGGGGGAGAGAGAGAGAGAGTTAGAAACATCGATGAGAGAGAAACATCGATCAGCTGCCTCATGCACACCCCCCTATGGGGGGATGTGCCTGCAACCAAGGTACATGCTCTTGACCGGAATCGAACCTGGGACCCTTCAGTCCGCAGGCCGACGCTCTGTCCACCGAGTCAAACTGGCCAGGGCCACATGCAGGTGTTTTTGCCGCCGCTGCCTGTCCTGCTTAAAATAAGATATGTGCAGTGTGCACAGGAATTTGTTCATAGTTTTCTTTAAACTACAGTCCGGCCTTCCAACGGTCTGAGGGACAGTGAACTGGCCCCCTGTTTAAAAAGTTTGAGGACCCCTGCAGGTGCTGGTATGGGACTGCACTGCACTCATTTTTTTTTTTTTTTTTACTAGAAGTGTTTTGTTTTTTTTTTCTTTTGATCTCAAACAGAGTATTCCACCTCTCATCCCTCAAAGAGACAGTAGGAAGTACTGTTGCCGGTTTTCATGTGTAGTTCTT
>PVJC01006627.1:0-54234 GCA_004026665.1 Murina feae
AAGAACCCCAACTGAGGATATGAATACCTATATTAGTTAATTACCATCACCTAAGGGAAAAAAAACCTCCCAGAACTTAGTTGCACATAATTATAATTCATTTAACTCTTGTGGGTGTTTGGGTCAGTTGGGGTTAGGTTGATCAAGGCTGGGCTTGTTGGCCTTGGCTCTGAGATGCAGGTTGAGCCCATGTCTCCTCCACATGCCTTTCATCCTCTTTGGACCAACATGTTCTTTTCATATTATCCTCATGACAATGGATGGAAGATGAGAAAGCGAGCCCCTAGGTACAAACATGCTTCAAACCTTTACTTATATCATGCCTGCTAATATCCCATTGCCAAAGCAAACTCAATGGGCAGGGTAGTGTATTCTACCCACAAGAGCAGGGGGTGGGGACGCATATTTGCTCAACAATAATTCAACTATTCTAAGGGTTAACCCGAGAGTAAACATAGAAATCTCAGACAAAAATTCCATGTTAATTGACCTTTCAGAATATCTGTCATTAAACAAATGCTAGTCACCTTTCTGTCCACACTTAAGGACATCCTTTGGTCATGGTAATCCTAACAAGAGTCTATTTGTGGCACATGCGTTTATGACGTGTTGGTGGCACAAAGAGAATAGTCTTTAAACTACATAAAGAGTGTTATGGACTGAGTTGTGTTCCTCTTTAAATTCCTGCATTGAAGCCCTAACTCCTGATGTGACTATATTTGGAGGCAGTGTCTTGAGGGACATATTATGCTTAAATGAGATCATAAGAGCAGCATCCTAGTTTGTTGGAACTGGTGTCCTTATAAGAAAAAGAAGAGAGACTGTAGGACTCCTTCTCTGCATGGGCACAGAGGAAAGGCCATGTGAGGACACAGTGAAAAGGTGGCCATCTATAAACCGGAGGAGAGCTCTTACCAGAAACCAAACTTGCCACACTTTGGTCATGGAATTTCAGACGCACAATGTGAGACTATAAATACCTCTTATTTAATCCATCTACTCTGCACTATTTTGTGAGGCCAGCCTGAGCAGACAAATACAGAGAAATAATGTTGAAAAGGGGCTGGCTGAAATAACTGGCTTCTCTGTATGACTTAAAAAAATTAATGCAAGACCACAAATTGAGCATGAGCCTGTATTGTTGCAATGTTTTAAATATTGAACTCAGATTCTGGGAGTAGGAAAGTAACAGAAATCTGATATAAGAAATTTGGGAGAGATGAGCCTTGTGGTGATTGAGAGTGTGCCTGCTCTATCAAGATCCACTAAAATGCAACCATTATATAAAAAAGTGGTAGAAATAAAAATAAATCCTTTTGAATTCCGATTGCAGTGTGTCAGTTTGCACCCAGGACTCTAGACTACTCTCCTACCAGAACTCTTCCTGTAATAAAATTACTGAATCCTCAAGGTCTCTTTGGGGATGATCCTCTTTTAGATTCATCTGTATTCTGACCCATTTTAAAGCAATGATTCTGATTCTGTTTTCTGACTCAATGAGGAGGTGGAGAATCTAAAGAAAAATGATTGGAAGTCAGTTTTATAAGACAAACGTGAAAAAAACACACACCACCACCTACATTATAAAATAGATTGAAGAGTAAATATTGCCTTTCAAAATCATGGACTTTAAGATAGATTCGTTAGAATTGTGGTATACAACTAGCCCACATTCCTATGGAGATTGAAACTGTAAGAAGCCCACCTACGGCTCACAAGGAGTAATGATAATTTAAAATAACAACTAGAATAACTAGACTAGGAAAGAAATAGCTCTGAGACCTGTTGAGTCCCCTTCTAACTTTATGTCAGCAAAGGATAGAGTGTTTCTAGTTGAATGTGACCCCATTAAAGGAAGCGCAATGAGTGTTCAAGTAGTAAAAGGGAAAGGTACTGAAATAAAAATACTAAGTAGGGAAATTTCCTTATGTACCCATAAAATATATTAATAGTATTTATTTATTTATAGACACACGTGAATGCGTGCAACATAAATATGCATTTTCTTTCTGATCATTGGAAACAGCATTTTCTTGTGTAGCATGTACACTCAGAGAAAAACCCAGGGGATTGCCCCCAGCCTGAGCTATGGCAATTATTTGTTTAGACCAGAAGCCTTTGCTTTGATGGCCTCACAGCAAATAGACTCAAAAATATAAAGGGGGGGAACCAGGTGGAAGGGAGCTAAGGGGGTTAAAAAAACGGAACACCTGTAATAATCTGAACAATAAAGAATATATATATATATATATTTACATACAGCAGGTAAAAAAAAAGTTAGTCAATGAGAACACAGCAAAATGCACTGCCAGACTCATGTTATAGACCAGGTAGTAAACCCTCTGTCAGGCAGGCTAATATATTTGTACCAATAAGCATATATTTGTTTTTCTTTCTAAGTGCAGGTGTTTCAGGCCTCTGTGCTCCCAATTAGTGCTGTGAGTTTGACTATCTCTCTGATATGCTCTTTCCAGCTGATTCCTCTTTGCTGTTACTATACATCACTGATCCCAGAAATGCTCACTTTGAGATTAAAGGAAAGAAAAGAAACAGTTTCACTTGGTAAAATAATTCTAGGATATATAAACATCCCATCCTAAAGGTCTCTATGTACCAAAATATTTCACCATCTTCACTTTCCACAAGGTACCTGGGCTGTGGGTACATGAGAGGAGTAACTTTGAACTCTCCCTTCAGGACCCAAAAGAGAAGAGATCATTTTGATTCTCCTGAAGGTCACTTGGAAATGCTTCCAAACTGATTTTCACTTTGTGATAAATAATGTCAACAGATTCTCAATCCAAATAAAGTGTAATACTAAGACATTTTGCTCTGTGAAAGAGTTCTCCAAAACTTGAAATATTTAAGAGGTCATTCTGCTCCTGGATCTAACCTGCAAATATATCTTGGGGGTGAATTTTCTTAGGGACAGAGACTAATCCATAGAACCCAGGATAGACATGCTGTATTTGGCAAGTCTAGGGGGCTTTCCTAGGACCACTTCATTGTGGTCCTTCTGAGTGAGAGAGGATGGGAGCAGAGGGTGAGAGTGATGAAGACGAAAAGTAGCAAGGGGACCAATGTAGATGAAAACACAGCAAGAATCTTTTTCTTTCCATATGTGTATGAATTACTCGCTGAATGGGACTCCATCCCATGAGATCTATTCTATGAAGCATGCTTCTGCCTCCCATTAGCCTGGTATGAATGAGGCTTTTGTAATAATAATGAAGCTCAAAGAGGGAGACCTTTGCTGTCTAATCCATAGGGTCTATTCTCTTGATGGACCTATAATTCCTATTATAGCTAATGGGTGTTCTGAAGTGATATTAAAAAAAAAAAAAAGATTTCTGTCCCATTGTGTGAAAAAGGTAAAGGCCTCTCTTTGCAAGCCTTGTTATCATTCAAACTGATCTTTTCTCTCTCAAAAGATGTGCCTCTCCCTTGAGGTGCTTACGAAGGGAGGGCCTTGGAAATTACACATCTAAAAAATAGAACAGATTTCAATGCAGTTTACTCTATAGTGCTTAGTGTGTTTCTCTTGGATACCAATGAAAAGGTTTTAAACTTAGGAAGAAAAACATTATTCTTTCAACAAAATGGGTTCACATTTATTCAAAGAGCATATGTTCTGCAAATGTGATATAGCAAAGGTTATTCTGAAACCATAAAAAATGAATTCTTTACTTCTAATTAAGTGAAAAAAAGGCAAGCTATTCATATCTCTGTGCATATTACAGCCTTTCTCTTTATTTTACTACATAGATTTTTTCAAAGCTAATAGAGAATGGAACTAGGAAATAGGAAACAAAACTGATGTGAAAAACATTATCTTTAAGGCAATTTTTTTCAGCATTTTTACTTTTTGGCTGTAGCGTTTTTTTCTGACACTTTGTGGAATTGCCATCTTGCATTGTTGAATGGACCACTTTGTCTCGCTGAAATAACATCCTCTTCATAATCATGGGCTATGCATTTTGCACCTCCCATGATACTTTCACACAATATTCAATAAACCATGTAGGCTTATGTGACTGTGGTGGTTTGTATGGTATTTCCAGGGCTAATCTGAACTATACTTCCCAGAATTCTTTGCTGTGTTTTTATTATTTATTATTTATTATTTTTTCAATTAGTAGTCCAAATGAGAAATTCATGTGAAATTTGGGAATGGAAAAAAAGCATCAGTCATCAGGTTCTGTAGGTTGGCATGCTAGAAGGCAGCCTGGGAAATGGGCACACAGAGCCGCTGGCAAACAGCTTGTTCTCACTCTCTCACTGCACCAGGGCACCACTCCTCTGTAAGAAGCAGAGGCAGCAGGCTTCCCTGTGTGGGCATGGACCTCTCCACACAAGCCTCCTTCCTGTCCCATCCCAAATCTGGACTTGCCCATCCTCCCAGAATCCCTGGAAAACTCCTATTTGCCTACATACACCACTACTTCAGAGGGGCTGCATAGTGAGCCTACTACTCAGCCAGCTTCTCCACAATTGTATTCTTTTTTATATGGAGAGTCTCTTATCTCATGGCTAGTGACCCAGTGCACAGATTGGTGTACATTGAAAGGAAATTGATTAGAAGGTGGCCAGTGGGGCGGGACTGGGCGAGACAGGCTGGACACACCTTGGAGCCAATTTCCCTTAGTCTCTTCCTGGCATCTGCAGAGTGAGGAGGTCCCTCCTGCAGGTAGGGACCCTCAGCTTGGCCTGTGGTAATTGCTCCAAAACCAGCTCTCTGACATGCTTCAATGGGTCCTGGAATATGGGCAGACACTCTTCAGAGTTGCTGTCATGCAGGATGTGGGATGCAAAAGCAAGTGTGCAGTAAACTAGATTCAGGGCCATCAATGCCCCAGCAACAACATAATCCACGGCCGAAGGTGGAATCATGTGGCCCCACAAGGAATCGTGCTCCCTCCTCTCTGGTTTCAGGTTGCATCACTGGAGAATAGGCGCTGCCAAGTCAATGAAGCTCAGCAGCTCCTGTGTTGAGTGTCTGCCCCCGGGTGGTCAGTACATGTCATAGCGATTGGTCGTTTGGTCACTTAGGCTGATAGATAGGTAGGTAGGTAGATAGGTAGGTAGGTAGATAGATAGATAGATAGATAGATAGATAGATAGATAGATAGATGCTCAAGGTCTCACCTTCCGTTTTTAAATCCTAACACATATGATTTGTATATGTTAGTATAAAATGAGAGACTTCTGGTTTTCTCTTAAAAAATAAGTTGTTCTGATGCCTCATAAAGATTTTTATTCTGTTTTATTGTTTCTTAATTTATCGAGAGAGAAGAAAGGAGAGGGTAGAGAGAAACACAAATTTAAGAGCAAATTGATATGCTGCCTCCTACAAGCAGAGTCAGCACATTGATTGGCTGTCTTCTGCACACAAAACTCCCAGCAGGGCATGTGCCCTGGTGGAAAATCTAACTGGCAACCTTTAGGTGCACAAGGCAATGCCCAACCAACTGAACCATACCAGCCAGGGCCATCATAAGGTTTCAAGTACAACAAAACCTAATTAGCTCTGGAAATAATGCTACATTATTCATTTGAAATTGAGGTAACTGAACTAAAAAGTAACTGTGTGAAAGAAGGACATACCATAGTAAAACAAGTTCATAGGGGGAATCATTTTCTAATTGAAAGAAAAAATTACTTCCTTCACTGTACTCATCATAATATATAGAAAAAATCGTTAATATAGGAAAAGGGGTAATTTCACTTTAACATTACCTATTTAGATAATTGAACTTACAGCAAGTACTTAAAAGTTACACATCAACTAACTTTGTGGGCCTTTCCCATATTTCAATTAGTGAATATATATAATATATTCCATTTTATAAAAATGTAAACATAAGAAGTAAAAATATTCTGGCCATTGAGTAAATTAGTGTTATGTCAAGTCTATTTTTTATTCGTTTTTATAGTTAAAATTATACATTAGAGCATATCTTTTGTTTTATAAGAAGAGTAAAATTCTTTGAGAAAAATGAAAGTTTCAGTATGGGACAAAAACTTACTTTATCTAAGTTCCAGATAGTTCTACTAGTATTTTCAGGCCTCATTTAAATAGCATTGGTTATATTTCACCTGTTTAAACAGTGTTGCTCTAATTCTCAAATAATTATTTGGTGTGTCATAATAAATCCACATGGTTTTATAGTCATGTATTGGTTCTAAGTATGTTGGTCTTAAATTTCTTAGCTTGGATTTGGCAAATTTTATAGGCTTAACTTAACCATCATTCTATTTTTATATCATAGACAATTCCATTTTTTTACACTAATACTAGCAGACTTTCACTTACATTATTTCACCTGTAACAAAAATGGAATGGCCCATGTTTCTATTTAACCTTTGACAATAAGGAAAACATTTATAGGAATACATTGGTATTTCACCATGTGTCCCAAGCCATCTGCAAGTCCTCTACATGATTCTTACATTCTTGAAGAACTAAACAAACTGAAAGTAACATTTTAAGCAGATCTATAGAGACTGCTATCTGATTCTGCTGCCCAGTGGGGTAGGTATAAATCTTTGCAAGCAGAATTCCATGACAAAAATGTTTCCTAGCCTCAGATGCAATGCATGTGGTTCTAGAAGAAAAATATTAGCTGAAGAGTAGTACTGGGGGTTCAAGCCAGAGAAGGGGGTCCACATGGATTGTCAGGGCATAGCTATCTGGTGAAAGAAGGAAGAAGCTGGGAGCAAGAGTGACAGCTCAAAGATAGGTGAGTCAAGAAGGTCTCAAGTATTTGCTAGTAGTAATGGAAAAACGGGGAGGAAAAGCCTGGAAAAGTCCTAGAGATAGGGAGTTGATCCTGATGCTGAAGTTTTATACCTTTTCAATAATAATCTTTGTATGAGATAGGTAAACGCATTTAATATATCCAGAGTGCCTTTGCCAGTGTGACTCAGTTGGTTGGAGGGTCAACCAATACACCAAAAGGTGATGAGTTTGATTCCCAGTCAGCACATACCTAAGTTGCAGGCTTGATCCCCTTTTGGGGGGTGTATGATAACAACCCTTCCTCTCTCCCCGCTTCCTCTCTCTAAAATCAATAAAAATATATCCTGGGATAAGGATGAAAATATATATCCAGAGTGAGCTAGAACAGCATAATTAAAATGAAGAAAGGAACAGCTTTTTATCATTCCCTGAAGTCAGTTCTCTACATCTACGTGTGTGTGGCGGGGGTGGGGGGGAGAGGGGTTTGGGCTCATCACTGATTTAAATAAAGCTTTCTCCAGCTAAGTTTTCTTTCTTCCTTTTTTATCACCAATCTTTTTTTCCTTTCTTAATCACCAATCTTTGGAGAGAATGATTGAGCACAGTCTTTTCAAAGAATAATTAAGCACACTTATTCCGATTCTTGGTGCCAACTGTACTAAGAATGATCTTGACCCAGCTATCATTGTTCTTGACTTTGCCATGAGTTTTCTGTCCTCTAGCTTAGACTGTGAGGTCCGGAATTCTCTGTTCTGGCTTTGGAAGCAGGCCTCACTGTGGCCACAGAATGTTTCTAGTTCCTCAGCCTAGTTATCCTGATACACCTAGCTCTAGCTCAGAGTTTAAGAAGGCCAGCCAATGTGCTCTGTAGCTACTAAAGTTGACTCTAATATTGTGCTTAATAATGTAATTTAACTATATTTTGAAAAATGGAATTATTCTCCACACAGAAGTAAGTAGCCTTCAGAGACTAGCTGAAATGCTTATCGCAAAATGAGGAAGTGTGTTCCTCATACTCCTTCTGAGAACACAATGTTACAAAGGCGCTGACATCTGCCTGGCATCAACAATACAAAGGATGGGGTGGTGGGAGTGTGTGTGTGGGGGGGAGGGGGTTGGAGAGAAGGTTTCAGAAAGTATAATGAGAAAGAACTGGTTAAATGGGGACCAAATTTAACAAAAAGAATTGGAAAACCAGGAGGAAATACATTCGCTCTGCTCATAAAGACAAGATTTATACCAAAGATCTGGTTCTGATTGAGTAATTTTTTAATGTTGACAACCAATCTCTACAATTGGGGCAAAAGTAGAAAAACCCAAACCTGATTGTCACTAGCCAGTTTTTTTCCTGTGTCATCTAGACCTTTTTTTTCAACTTAATTTTATATGGTATGTCCTGTGAATAAAAAAGCAAGAGAGACAAATAGACTATTCCACAAGGATTTCTTGGATAGCTAGAGACAATGGTAAAATGAGAGGGAGAATGAGAAGAAAGCAGTGCAGCAAATGTGTGCAATGATAATATCCATACACACACAAATCATTTCATATTCTCAGTGGAGAAAATATTGGGAGTTTACTTGTGTGTGTTTATAATGGGATACCAGTCAGAAAGAAAAATGATATGCAACTTCCCTAAAATTACATATGTACGTTAACTAAAATTGAATAAGAAGACTGTATACCTAGGAAAAAAATAAAACTTCTTAATGAAATCTAGGAGCAAATTCTTGGACTAACTGTGTCTGCACATCAACACTGCAGCAAGAGACACCCAAAACTTCTCTGAGCTCAATGTGAGGGAAAGGTGAGAAAAAGATACAGCACCCAATCTATTATTAATGACAGGTCTGTGTGAAAGGTAGAGATTTTGTAAAATTTTTATGGGCCAAAGGAAAATGTTTGCAAATATCAAAAGAGAGAAAGGAAATATTGTCTATAATCTAAATATCAAAGTGTGCATTTTCAATTTTGGCAAAGTTATGATACCCCACCACTACCCCATAAGGGCCCTATAAAGTTACAGACATCATCTGAAATAGATCAGGAAAGAATCATGGGACAGCATAGTGATGGAGTTAAAAGAAATTTGCAATTTTTATTGATATGCAGCAGCTGTATTTGATATACATGGGCACATTTAACATAATAAAGTAACAGTAACTGTGGTCCATACATACAAAATCATCTGTTTATTCTTTGTTGAGACTTTCTTTGTGCATAACATTTCTTTTTTTGAGCCTGTGAGAAGAATCAAATTATGCTTATTAAAAATATGTGTATTTGTGGAGGGATATACGTTCCTATAACCTTCATTATGATGCTCTTAATTAACCAATATGCCTCATAATAAAGTATCTAGCTGTCACCAAAATCAACACTTTTCAGTTATTAATAGATTAAAAAAGGAATGTTAATTTCTTCAAGCTCCATTTCATTTGGTCTCATTACTTCAGGAGCCAGATGGTTCCAGGGCTGGACCTGTCAACAGTTACTGTGAGGAAGAATGCATTCAGAAACACCAAAGCAAAGTATGAATAATAGCTGAAAAATGAAATCTGAGGTAGCCGTGCACAATGCATAAGGCAGGGCAGAAAGTCATTCTGCTGAGAAATTCAGAAAATTATGAATCAGGCACATTTTAATTGATGTTTCTTTTTCTGAACACCCTCTCCTTTCCTCCCTGCTCCCCATTAAAAGTTTTCCCACCCACTCCTCCAATAACAGCAGTGAGGCTCCAGCTGTGCTGTGGAACGGTTCTCCATTTGTCAGGTGTCTGACTATTTCTCTTGTCCCTCATGCTGCCAGAATCTGACAGATCTCCTACACTGGTGGTTGATTGATGATGTCAACTTGCAAGAGACAGTACCACCAGCAGCCAAATTTTTCAAGATATTTTCTTCTTGGATTTTAAAAATTCTTTCTGAATGCTTCCAAAGGAAGTCACCTTGAAGGACATCTCCAGCTTGGTTCCTCAGCCTGCTCCCTGACAAACAGAGTTGGGGATGTGAAACAGATAAGTTAGTCTATCTTACCTGTTGGGTGAAACAACCTCCAGGTTTTCAGACAACTTTCAAATTATAGTATTATGTAATTCAGCCAAGTGATGGTCCATGTTCAAAACTAAGAGACATGATGCTAAAATCGTAGACCATATTTTTGGTGAAATTTCTGTGCTTTCAAGCAAGTAATTTGCTCAGAATATACCACACTCTCTGTTTTTGCCAAATAGGGTCAATATTTTCTCCTTATAAAATATTTTGTGATGTTCAAGTGTTAAGTGTTGCACAACTTGAATTTCTGTGCCATAGTAACTCATGTGGAATTCTTTTGTATTGCTAGTCATTCTTAACCACAGATGTCAGTCAATTCCTGCCCCCTAGTGGGCCTGAGGCAATTTGCACCTTGCTTTTTTTTTTTAAAGGAGAGATTTGTTAATTTTGGGTCATTAGTACCAATAAGCCTAGCAACTGAAAATTTTAGTCTTACAGAACTTGATGGGATCCAGCTTTCTTGTTCAACCTTGCACTTTACAGATTAAAAACATACACATAAAAACACAAGAATTTGAAAGATGTGTGTAAGGTCCTAGATATTATTTAACCAGATCTAGATGAGAAAAGTAAAGAAACAAAACAGAATCCAGAACTGACCCCAGGCTTTGATCTTATTCAATGACAACAGCTACATCTCTTTATAAATCTTGAAATTTATTCACTTATCCAAGCATTCATTTAATTTTTTTTTGGAGACATACTATGTTATAGGCACTGTTGTAGGCATTGGAGATATCGGATTAACAAGTGTATCATCCAGTGATTATTTTCAATAGTCTTTTCAACATCTATAGAAAATTAATGCACCCTCAAGCCATTATTTCATTCTTAATAACAACTAAAAATAGTGCTTAAAGATAAAAGTAGATTTCCTTCAGGATACATTTTCCTCCATACAAGGAGAAAAAAATTCCATTCTGTGATTCTTTCATCCAGGCTAGTGACCTGTACTTTAAACAAGGTGAGAATCTAGTTCAACTGTCTGAGGGAAAGAGATCACATATAGTCCATGAGCTCCTAACACGTCTTTCTGAGAGGCATGGCTCCTCTATCTGTCCTACTTGTAAGGTTTCTTTCTTTGTCCCCAAATTGATGAGAACTAATCTTCTAAAAAAATATGGCAACTTTTTGCAAAAGGACACATTTTAGAAAAAGACAAATGTTAATAGGACACCTTTTTTTCTCCCAAATTTCAAAACAATAACAGATGTATTGAGTAGCATGTCAAAGCAATGTGTAGTCTTCCAATTAAAATTACGTACTTGAAGGAAAAAAATTAAAAAATAAATTTAAATAAATAAAATAAAATAAAATTACCTACTTGCCTGAATAGAATAGTGCCAAATAAGAGTTTATACTGAGTTCTGGAGACTAAAATTAACCAAATAGTCAATAATTATGGCAAAAGAGGATTTTCCTTCTGTTCTTCCAGCCCTCAGGTTGTATATATCCTGAGCCTCTAGTGATCCTTTGCTGGTGTAGACTAAGGAAATCACTGGCAATTAGATTTGTCTGAGTAAGTAAGGAAAACCTGTGGGTCAGACACTGAAAATGTTTATTCCTATGAGGTGTTAGAAATACTCATCGATGGTGTTGCGGGAATGAGACAAACACTTGAAACTGGATCGCCAAGGCAAATTCACTTCTGCAGAAGGAAGCATTTGCTGGCTTGGGAATCATGGGCAAAGCACACCCAGTGGGAATTCCATTGGGATTTTATTCCCCGAGGTGGTCTGCCCTGCCTCTCATTCTGACTTGATTGGTCAGAGCTCAGAGCTCAGATTCACATTATTGTAGGATTGGCTGATTCAGAGGAAGGAGAGGGGTAAGATGATGGCCCCTGAGAATCTGAAGGTCATGTAAAAATGGCAGAGCCTAAGATGGCAGGAGCTCCTTTCTTTAACAGAAAAGATTGCTGGTTCCCTCTCACAGAGTGAATGAGTATCCTCTTGGGAAAGGTCCCATCTTAAGAGGAGTGAAACTCACATATTCACTTTTGGCTCTATAAAGTATCTCAGCCATTAAAGAACAGGGTACATCTTAATACAACACATTGTCACTCATATTTCTCAAGTAAGTTCACCCATCTCCATGTCCTTGAGACCTAGAAAGGAGAGAATCTAATATGATAAAAGAGTAATATATAAATTGACCATCACCTGAGACACCTAAGCCACTCCCACCAGCCAATCAGAGTGGCTGTATGCAAATTAACCCAGCCAAGATGGAGGCCAAAAGCCATGGAGCTAGAGCAAGCCAGAGGCTTCTGTTGCAACTACCTGCCTAGGCTGGCTGAGCCTCTGCTCACGGCCACACCCACCAGCCAATCAGAGAAGCTGTATGCAAATTATCCCGGCCAAGATGGAGGCTGGTAGGGCAGCTCTGCACTGGGAGCCTCCGCACCGACACAGCTGTGCCAGGTGTGTCATCTCAGTGGAGGGGTCCAGCCTGGGGCCTCCTCAGGGTGTCCAGGAGCACCTGTCCTGGGTCCGCTGCCTGGCTCTGCCTTAGGGGCCTCCTTGGGGGGCATGCGGGAGCACCCGTCCAGGGTTCGCTGCCTTCATCCGCCCCCTAGGGGCCTCCGCAGGGTGTGTGGGAGCATCTGCTGCACAGTGTGGAGCATCGGAAGCCATTCCACTGCCCGGCTCCACCCTGGGTGTGTTCGTTCAGCAGCAGGGCCCCACCAAGGGATCCTGCACCAGCGTCCGCCCCTGGCTCGCCACCCAGCTCTACGCCAGGTGTGTCCCCTCAGTGGTGGGGGCCCACCAGGTGCGTGTAATCATGGGCCCTCCAGTGGGAAACGTCCAGGCCTGCACTCACCAGCCCTCTCACTCACCAGTGCACGAACCCTGAAGGGGCTATGGGCAGCCTAAAAATGGCCCTCAGCCCCTCACCTAGGCTGGCCAGGCACGCCAGCAGGTGGACATCCCCCCCCGAAGTGTCCCAGACTGCAAGAGGGCACAGGCCGGGCTGAGGGACCCCCCACCCTGAGTGCACAAATTTTTGTGCACCAGGCCCCTAGTCTATATACTAAAAGCCTAAGCAACCAGAACAACCAGTCATGATGTGCACTGACCACCAGAGGGCAGATGCTCAACACAGGAGCTGTGCCCTGGTGGTCAATGAGCTCCCACAAGGGGAGTGCCACTCAGCCAGAAGCCTGGTGCATGGCTGGCAAATGCAGGGGTGATGGTAGGATCCTCTCTTGCCTCCATGGCAGCGCTAAGGAGCAGTGAGCAGGCGGGCAGTAAGGAGTGAGGGGTCCAGGACTGTGAGAGCACAGGCTGGGCTGAGGGACCAACTCCCCCCCCCCCAAGTGCACAAATTTTGTGCACCAGGCCTCTAGTTATTAGAACAAAATGAATAAGCTGTTTCTCACAAATTCACTGGAGACATTGGAAATCTAAAGTATCATGTATTACACTGAAACTGGGTCATTGTGTCCCCTTGGGCACTGGATATATGAACACCTTGGGTTCCAGCACATCATTCCCACCATGACTCCAGATGTAGTGAAAGCAATTTACCTTTGATAGTCTCCATCACCATGGCTCCAGCAACAGCCAGAGGCAGAGCCAGCAGAGCCAGATGGTGCCAGACACTGGAGCAAAGGATGACATTGGCTCAGACTTTCCTTGACAGGAGGCAAGACCATGAACAAGGGCTCAGTGAGGAGATCACCACAGAGTCAGAGCAGGAGGGAAGGAGAGTGGGAGTGGCCTCTTTGACACTCCAAGGATTTGTTGGTGAGTACCCATAACAGATTCCCAGGGGCCCCCAGAAATAGCTGGTGGAAAGAGGTGGAGACTTTGAAGGAATGAAAAGAATTCTACAAGTTTCACAGTTGGAAGAATTACAGCCCTGAAATGTGTTAAGTGGCCCCATTTTACCCTTAGAATGATGTGTCTTGAGAATAGAAAATTTAAGAAACCTTCTAAAAGTAGCAGTGTAGAAGACAAAGGGGAGCCATGACTTACGTGTTTAGTCTTTGTTATGCCACTGACTACCACACACTGGAAAGGCCACTTGGAGTTTTAATCCACCATGTTAGAATGTTAGAACTGGGTATTATTCAGGTCCTTGGGGAACTGTATTTAAAAGTTCCAATAACTATTTATTCTCTTCTGACTAAAAAGGTCTTCACATTTCCCTCATTTGACTTAGTTTTGGACAGATTTCTTCCTGACAATAAGCACCTGACCTCCTTTTTCTTAGAGCATTTACTTTATAAATTTGCAATTATAAATTTTCTCTGTCCCTTTGAGTATTAAATTTATCCCAGGCTCTTGCCAGTTTTATAATCCAGGGATGTCTTTCTCCAGGATCTGGGAGCCATCGCTTTGAAATGTAATCATCAAGAAAGATAGCACCTCTATCTTCCCATCTGTGGGAGGGCCAGAGCCTGATTTCCACAAGCTCCAAATAGCAAACACAGATTGCCTATCACATGGGTCCACCTCCCTGCTAATGTTCATAGTACTTTCCCCCGACCCTCCCCAATGCTTCAAACTCTCCCACCTCTTGTTTCAGTGGAATTGAGTTTAATCTTTCTCCCCTATTTGTTTAATTCTGCTTAGTACAAATTTTCTTCGATTTTACCTATAGACAGGATCCTTTTCCTTGTTGTTTAGACTAGCCCTGGCCAGAGGCAGAAGGTTTCTTCCCTAAGATTCCCTACTTCCTATTCTGACCCTGATATAAATGAGTTTCCTTCTAGTTCCTGAGCTCTGATCCCACCCTCACATCCCTTAGAAATGCCCCTGTTTGTATAAATAAGGGTTGACCTTGGTCCTTGTTTCTCAATTTTCTTTCTGGGAAGCTGCCTAGTTTTTGTCTTGTGTCCTGATTGGTACTTTGCCCTAATGGGTATCATTTCTACATTGTTCTCATCCTGCCAGTGGAAACCACCAAACTCATATCAGCTTAGATTCCATGTCATCAGTTACGGGCCTGGAAACTGTGCATGACAACAAGACCTCTTGCCAACAATGCTTAGCATCTCAAACGGCACAGCCCTTGGGCATTCACATCCAGGTCACTTCTCTCTGTTTCCCATCCTGACTCAGTGAATAGGTCTAATTTCTGACGCCTGCACCTGCCCAACTGGTTTAACTTACTGTGATCTAGTGATATTCTCCCTGTTGACCTCTGAAGATTTTTCTAAAGGAAAAGTAAGTGGCTTCTGGGTCAGACTTTAAAAGGTAGATTGTAAACATTATTTATTATTATCCTCTTAACCTCTTGTTCATAGGAGATAGGTTGCTGTTCTCATTCTATAGATGAGAAAACTGAGGCTCAGAAAAGTTGTAGCTTCCAAAGACACAGGGTCAAAGCTCCAGGGTATTTTTTATTTAAAAAAATGCTGGTTTTAAGTGGAATCTTCCCTCCTCTAAATCTTGTGCTCTTTCATCTTATCATCCCGAATTCCTTCTGATTATAAATGGTATTTATGAAGTATTCACACAGAGTTTTCAGGGGACTAATGTAAAATTTGATACAGTAATTTGGGATATTATTTTTAGTGGAAATTTGTTAAAATTATGAGGTGTTAATATAAACAACACCTAAATACTTTGGGAATCAACCAAAAATTGATTTTGTTGAGTCTGTAAATATTTTAGAAATTTGTACTTGTGCCTTTTTTATATGTACACTTTTTGTTTTTGTTAGAGGTTCTTGTTCACTCAATAACATATGTTCTCCCACACAGTCCACTCATACTGCATTATGCGTTTCTATTAAATATTCTTGCTTCCTATTGTGTTATTTTCTAGAATGCTACTGTCATGTCAATCACATTTAAAATCCTTAGGTGAGACCTGAGCAGCAGTATAATGTCACTTAGTTTCTGTAAATCTGAGGAGTATAGGACAGTTAGGGAAGGGGGGGTGGTCTATTGTTTCTTGAGTGCTACTTAACTTCTGAGTATGATGGGCTGCTTCCTCAGGGCAAGCTGGCCAACTTTCACAATCCCTGCTATTGGGTAGTATGTTCTGGGGATGGGTACCCTGCTTTCCTCTACAGCATGAAGATCAAGGTAGAGATCACTGCCCCCTGTTCATATTTCACTTGGAACACTGCTTGCTCACTCACTCATTTTGAGTAGTAATGACACTGGCTAGATCACCAATATAATACCACTAGAGGCCTGGTGTATGAAATTTATGCATGGGGGGAGGGTGGGAGTCCCTCAGCTCAGCCTGCCCCCTCTCACAGTCTGGGATCCCTCAGTGGATGTCCTACTGATGGCCCCAGTCTGGCAGGTGCCATGTGTGTGTGTGTGCACACATGTCTGTGTGTGTGTGTGTGTGTCCTCTGGGGGCCTGCTGCCAGATGCACTGTGGAAGCTCAGAGCAGGCATCCTGTGTGTGTGTGTGTGTGTGTGTGTGTGTGTGTGTGTGAGTGTATGTCCCCACTGAGGACCTGTCCCCAGCCACATCTGAAGCTCAGAGCAGTCGCCGTGTGTGTGTGTGTGTGTGTGTGTGTGTGTGTGTGTGAGTGTGCCCCCAGACACTGTGGAGGCTTGGAGCAGGCACCCCTCTGTATTGATTTCTCAGGCTCCTGGCCTTGCCTGCATGTTGTTCTCTCCCTTGAGCTGTGGCCAGGTCTGGGTTCTGTCTGCTGGCCATGCTTGCCTGCTCTCCAATCTCTGCCTCGCTTGCTTCCCGGATCTTGCCCCAGTGATGCAGCGGGGCTAGCCTCACCTGCTTCCCCGATCTCCCCCCAACCCCCACCCCATCACCACAGTGACCTGCAAACAGCCCTTCTAGGGGCTGCCTGCTGGTGGTGCTTTTCTGCTCCAGCAGCAAGACCTGCTTACGGGTTGCCAGGGTGACGCAGCCAGAGTCCTGCCCCACCGCTATGGGTGCGGCTGTCTTTGTCCCAGAGTGATGGTTAATTTGCATATTATTCTTTTATTAGATAGGATTAGTTTTCCATTGCTGCTGTAATAGATTGCCACAAATTTAGTGGCTTCAAACAACAAACATTTATTAGTTTGTATTCCTGGAGTTCATGAATCCAAAATAATTTTCACTGGGATAAAAATCAAGATTCAGTAGACCTGTGTTCCTTGCTTTTCCCAGATTCTAGAAACCACATGCATTTCTTGGCCTTTCATCTTCAAAGCCAGTAATGTAGTATTTTCTCTCTTTTCTGAGCTCTATTTCTGTCCTTATATCTTCTCTGTCTCTGATTCTTATAATACTACCTTTTTATAATGAACCTGTGCTTACATCGTGCCCATCAGCATAATCCACGATAATATCATTTCATGATCCTTAATTTAATCACATGTAACAAGTCCTTTCACCACAAAAAAGCAACATATTTATACGTTCTGAGAATTAGGATGTGAACAGCATTGGTTCCTCTTTTCTAATGTTGATAGCAAAACTGGAAGAATAAAATAGCTGGTCTATAGTTCTTTTCTTTCTTTTCTTCCCTTTCTCTCTTCTCACTTTTCTTCTTTCATTCTTCCATCCTTTCCTCCTCCTTCCTTTCCTCCCTCCTCTCCTCTGCTTTTCCCTTTCCCTCTCTTTCTTTTCTTCTTTCAACATTAGAAGATGTGATCCTAGTAGAGAGTGGACTGGAGGGTGTTAGAAAGATTAAATGCAATGATAAACTGAAAAGTCTGAGGCCCAGTTGTTTAACTCCCTATTGTTATCAAAGAAGAAGGAGTGTTACTCTGGTTTTCTGTTACAGATCTGATATACAGATGTGACTGGTGCATTGTCACTGTCCTTGAAGTGTACATCAGCTCATTCTTACTACTTCAGGGAAAAACTGTGGTATAAAAATAGAACGGACAAAAAGATCATGCCTCATATTTTCTAAATTTTAAGAATAATTTCAATAATTTTGAAATATATTGCTCTACAATATACTACTCAGGGAACTCCAAAAGATAAAACACCCATAGTAAAGAAAAAAGTCATACAACTGTGTTTATTAAAAACCGGAAAAAAATCATTACATTGGGTTGTTTTCTAGATTTCTTTTTATCATTTTCTGGCTGGATTCTTATAAAACTTAGAAATCTTTTTAATAGCTTAACATATTTCCTAAATTTTAACATGTCTTAGGGGATAATTGGTAGTGTTCAAAAGCTCATACAATAACTCCAACTGCATGTCTTCACAAGATTACTTGTTTCAGTTCTTTCTAGAAACAAATAATCCATAAGGCTAATGTATTTAGAACAACGTTGTATCATCTGAAAATTTAAAATCCAGGAAAAGAGCTGTTCTCACTGGCCCTAATAAGCAGATGAAAAGCAGAGTTCTTTAAAGGACTCTTTACCTACCTCAGAGTTCTTTACCTACATACATTTTTAAATTTCTCACGTCAAAAGAAACCTCTTCTGCCTTTAATATAAACAAGGGACAGAATTAAACGCAAAAGAGTCTACTAATGCAAGATTGAGATTCTCAGAGGAACATCAATTTTCCCACATTCCACACATTCTGAATATTAAGGTATCACATTAAAAAGACTAACTATTTCTGAAAAATACAGTATTTGAACTATAATGGATACAAATGAAAAGAGTAGCAGTCAGTCTCACTTTTTTAGTATATATGATCATAGTATCATCACCTCTTAATGATTCAGGGTCTAATCAGTGAGTTAGTACCATCCGTGTCACTTCTCCTGCCACCTCCTTTCTTGTTGCCCCTTCCACTAAAGGGCCTTCAAGCTCAGAGAGAAGAAATAAAATTGAGAGCTGGCTGGCAATTGGTTTCCAATTCATTGCTCAATTATTGGTTTAGAAGATGTGGATGAAGGGCTAGATTGAAATCATCATTACTCAGGAAACATTACCCACATTTTGTCCCTTGAAAGTTAGGGTCTTAGGCTTTCATTCTTACATGGATCTCACAAATGTTCCATAGATGACCACTAAAGATTATTTCCTCTAAAATCATTTGAATTTTAAAAAGTTATATCTGCTTTTTTTGGTTGTTGTTATTTTTTTTTGTTTGTTTTTACTTCAAAGAAAGGTTATACATATAGGAAATAGGACAGAGGCAAACTCAGTGGACAGTTTACCAGAGGTGGAAACTAGCACATGTTGTGTGAAATAATCCATACATCCTGACTTTACCACCCTTCCCAGGTTTTGAAAAATGTATAGAGAGATTTCAGTAAATATGTCGTTGAATAGCAATAGCAGCACTCTGTATTTATACAGCACCTTTCTTTCAGAGAGCTCAGAGTGGCTTATAAACAGTGTCTCATTAATCTTCACAACTTCCCTCTATGGAAGGCTGCTTTAGCTATCATTACTCACATCTTTATCAACAAAGAAGCAGTTGCCTGCAGAGTGGCTAAGCAACTTGTCCAAGGTCACCGAGGGAGTGAGTGGCAAAGCCAACAAAGAAACTCAGGGCTTTGACCTTCCGGTTTAGTATTCTCTCCAGGAGGCCACACTGAAAGAAGAACAGTTTCTAACATGCATATTCATAAGTATCAGAAGAAAAGTCTACCCTTTCTTAAAAATTTTATCAGCCAAACTTTGATGCTAATTGCTGTCTCTTTGAAATAAAAACCCAATAGTTGGCAGTAATAGGGAAATATTGAAACTGTACTGAGATAGCACATAGACTTCAGTTTCTCAGCCTTGTTAATCTCCAAATACCAGCAGTTGACTGCACATAATCCATTTGAGCAACCAGGTAAAAGAACACTGAGGACCAAGTAGTGACCACACAGGATGTGAAGACCCTGCTTGAAATGATCAAATTTTCTGTCTCCCGCCCTCAAATTATGTGGGCAATCCCCATTAAGATAAAATGCCAGCAGTTGGTTCAATAAACATTTCTTTATTATCATTTATTGTATGCTAGACAAGTGCTAAGGGCTGCACACCTGTCCTCAGGTGCTTAGGGTCTAGCTACATGAAAATGGGCACACAGTGTCCTGGGAGATGAGGATCCATGGCTAACCCTGCCCGGCGTCATTCGGGAAAACTGGAACCCAACTCCAGCTCCTGAAGCTCTTATCTTGCTTCTTCTTTTCCTGGACCGCCACTTTATGCAGACATGTTCCTGCCTTCAGCCATCTGCTTGATTTTGTCTCTTCAGAGAGGTCCTCCTGCCATTTCCAACATGGCTGTTGTCAAACATGGAAATCTTTATTACCTCAGTTGGTGTAAGTTGCTTGTTGGACAATTTATGGTCTCTCTCTCTCCAAACTGTGAGCTCCATGGAAAGCGGGAACAGTGATTATTGAATAGTGTCTGCTCAGTCAATGAAGGGTGGCTGGATAGATGACACCCATGAGCTTCCCTCCTCTCCTCTATACAATAGTAATGATCCCTACCTCCTAGCATCCTTGTGAGAATTAAATGTACAAATATACACAAAACTGCATCACAACATGCTAGGCACACACATTTAATAAGTGGTAACCTGCAAGTGGCATTCAATGTGTGTGAACGTAACAATATGGAAGTCATTGATTATTTTATCAAATGTCATTTTGTGTGTGTGTGTGCAGCAATAGAATTGGAGTTGAACAAAGGAATAGTTACAGATATTATATTAGTTGCAATATATTATTGTTATAGTTATGTAATCTATATCATAAAAACCCTGTGGCCCTGAGGTTGTCACGGCATCATGACCAAATGCCAAAAGGCACCTGCTAAACATCATATGATTTCTTCATGGGAACAAGTAAGTGTTGCTCTGTTCAATTCTCATCTTCCAAAGAAGGTCGGTTTAAGTGCTCCTGAGGAGGGAAGGTTAGGGCAGGAAATTATTCTTATCTCCTCCACAGCTGTCTTCAAGGTGAGCGGGGCTGCATCCACAGTGAGGCAGCCGGGTCTGGGTCTCGCACAATTTCACACGGTGGGCCTCTAGTCCTATCTAATAAAAGAGTAATATGCAAATTGACCATCACAACATGGCTTCCCCCATGTGGTCAAATATGGCCACCACAAGATGGCCTCCAGGGGAGGGCAGTTGGGGGGGACCCAGGCCTGCAGGGGAGGGCAGTTGGGGGGACCCAGGCCTCCAGGGGAGGGCAGTTGGGGGAGACCCAGGCATACAGAGGACGACAGTTGGGGGGACCCAGACCTTCAGGGGAGGGCAGTTGGGAGGGACCCAGGACTGTAGGGAAGAACAGTTGGGTGGGGCCATCCTGGCAGGGGGAGGGCAGTTAGGGGCAATCAGGCCAGCACAGGAGCAGTTAGGCATTGATCATGCTGGCAGGGGAGTGGTTAGGGGCAATTGGCAGGTGAGAGGTCGGGAGCCAGCAGTCCTGGATTGTGAAAGGGATGTCTGACTGCCCGTTTAGGCCCGATCCCACCAGTCAGTAGGACATCCCTCAAGGGGTCCCAGATTGGAAAGGGTGCAGGTTGGGCTGAGGGACACCATCCCCACTGTATACTCCCACTCTGTGCATGAATTTCATGCACCGGGCCTCTAGTAGTTACATATTTGCATACATAATAGTTACATATATAACTAATAACATAACTATTTGTATATCTGCTTGAACTATTTCTAGTTAACTATTAGCTAGTGAGTTTTAACTATTGTTATAGAAGCATAATTGTAAAGAGAAAAGAGAAGGTCAGAGGTAGGATTGCTGTGTGTGTATGAGCACGCGTGTGTGCATGCATTGGTTTATGTGCAGAGAGACTGAAAAATATAGGATAAGAGAAGCAAAACTGATGGACTGTGGTATCAACAAAGCATGAGAAAATGGAGAAATTAGTCTTGGATAGAACAAGGGACATCTTTCTGACACAAGAGAGAAGGAGGCAGGAATAGGTATAAATATAACAATAGCAATAAATTTTATAGTGACATTTATTGAGTATTCACTAACTTGGAAACACTATTCTAAGTTCTCTCTTTTCTATATATGTATGCATATAATTTCTTTACTATCTTACTTGAGAATAATCTCAAAATGAACTGTATTTTCATCCGTTTGTATGTGGAAAACCCAAACATTAGAAAAGTTATGTAACTGCTGAAGGTCACACACATAACCAATGGTATAAACAGGCTTGGCTCCCACCATGATCCTGGTCTGAATCACACTGCTGAGTTGTTTCTCATATAGATAAGTCAGTAAAGGCATGTTCTAAATTGAAAACATTGAATATTGATCATTATTAATTTCTTTGGGAGGAAAAAGATCGTTTTTTTAGAATATATATGAGAGGGCTTACAGGAAAATGATATGAAAGAACTTGAGAAGAATCTTGAATAGTGACCACAGGATTTGCAGAAGGCTCTAGGTATGAAAATTGTGCATTTCTGGTATCGCCAATCTTCTCAGCAGTATGAGCAGCCTCAGTATTAGAAAGAGTAGCTGAATGGTTAGCTTGACCCAAAATTGGACAGTTATTCCAGAAGATTACAAGTGAAGGAGAAAAAGGATTGATAATATGAATAACAAAATAAATGAATTGGTTAGCCATGAGATCTAGATTGGGTAGGTAAATATGTGGAACCTGGAGGAGACATATTGCTTAGGTACAAAAAACAAACAAAAAAAGAGAAGTCAAAGAATTGGAAAACAGGAAGATCAGAATGGGAATAAGGAAGCAGCAAAATAAAAGATCTGAGTTCATCATTTTTAGAAATAGAAAAAAGTGCTGACAGAAACCAAGGGAGGCTCTTGAAATTAACCTAGGGTGGAGATCTCAAAACAATACAATGTGGCTTTACCCAGAGAAACTAGATTTGTATATGCGTAAGTCCTGTGTATGTGAAGTGCGGCTTTCTAGTGGAGCGAACATTCCTTGTCCCTGATGTACCTGAGTGTGCACTGCGGCGCCACAAAGGAGGCTGCCTGCCTGTCTCTCCTCGGTTGGTAGTTGGATGATGTTAAATAACTACAAAGAAGTCCTTTGTCTTTATTTCTCACACTAGTTGGCATTCTCTTAAGACAATCCACAATTTCTGCCAAAATATGTTCAGGAAATATGAGCTACTGCGGCTCATGACCCCTTCGGATAGCCACAAACTGAATCATGGAATACAGTGCAGCTGACTAATAAAATATAATCGGATTGGCAGGCAGCATCAGACTCGGCCATGCCCATACAGATCTTCTTTTAACCCAGTTTTACAAGTTGCTCTCCAGACGTTATTTATTCCCCTTGTCAACATTCCTATTGTGGAAATGACAGCCATCAAAGCTCTTTTAGATCCTAATCCCATTCTTTTCCCTTCTGCCTCAGGCAGTGGAAAGCCTCATATAAGCAATATCCTTTCAGGGAGCTACATAATTTGTTTGACATCGATCATTTGCTTGAAGGAATAACTATCAGCTTAAAAAATAAATGTAACATCCCCCATCATTAACTATGTAGTAAATTCAAAATAAATATCTGAAACCGAAATTACTCTGAGGCTTGTATTAGTGTAGGTAGTCATCCAACCAGCAGTAAACTGCCACCCCTGCTCCAAACTGCAATAATAAACTCTGTCTTCCTGCCACATGACCACAAGGTCTGTCAGACCGAGTTTCACATTTCACTCTCAACCGGTATTTAACAGCGAGCTGCTACGAAGAGAGCCAAATAAGGTCCATGGTTAGGAGGAGATGATTTGCCAACTGAATCCCATATGTTTAACAGCAGCAAAAAAAGAATTAGAAGTTATCAGATGATTCACAGATAAAAATTACAGTAAGTCATCGGAAGTCAATAGGGCCACTCTGAGCCAGATGCGATCTTAAAGCTAAACAAATATCTTTGGTAATTTGGTTTGCCTTTCTATAAAAAGAGCTAATATTTGTTGACTATTGTCTCTGTTCCATATTGTTCTAGTCTTTTTTAAAATGTGTTTTTACTATATGAAAATATATACTATGGTTATCTATATTTTGCAAACTAGAAAAATGAAGCTTGGGGAACTTAAGTACTCTGCCCAGAGCTGGTAAGTGGTAGATCCAGAATTTGGGCCTCGGTAGTTGAATTCTAGAGACTGCATTTATAAGCACTGTGCTAGTCTGGCAGCCAAGCCTCCCCTTAGAACTGGGTGTAGAACAGTGAGGAGAGTATGCTGCTCTTCATCTTAAGTCCTAAAATAGACAATTTGGGGCAATCAAGTCACTGATGATGTTGCCTAGTTTTGCTATCCAAGTTGCTAGTTTCAGAATTAGTTGACCTATATTTAGTTTTTTAATTTTCATTTGGCCTACAAATGCATAAAATTTAACCATAATCTTAATTTCATGATATGCCATCATCTGTTGCATTGAATCCATTTATTACATATTTTTATTTATCCGTTTTAATAATCAACATCCATATGCTCATCACAAACTTCGGGTTCTAGGATATTATCAGTAAGTTACTTCTAAACTATGCCCTACTCCCATATTCCATTACCTATTTATCCCCAAAGACAATAATTTTTCTAATTTGTGTACTTTTTATTTCCTTGCTTATTTTGTTGCTTTTACTCAAATATATGTGGCCTTAAATAATATATTTTTCCTTGTTTTTGAATGTTTAAATAGAGTGTTGTACTCTATATAGTCTTCTGATACTTCTTTTTGTCACTTAGAGTTATATTACTGAGATTTATTCATGTTCCTAAATGTAGCTCTAGTTCATTCATTTTAACAGTTTGAAAATAAATGTATCCTGGGAACATAACGCAAAAGTACACAAATCATAAGTGCTTTGCTCAGTGAATTATCACAAGGGAAACATACTCAGATAACTACCATGAAAATAATAGAGAGGCGCTAACAACATCCCATGGCCTCCACATGCCTGGTTCCAGCCAGCCTTGCTGGGACATTGGGTCAATGGGAGCTGTGGGCAGCGTGAAAACGGTCCTCAGCCCCACACCCAGGCTGGCCAGGTACCCCAGTAGGGACCCGAACACTGAAGGGACTGTGGGCAGCCTGAAAACAGCCCTCAGCCCCTCACCCAGGCTGGCCACACCCCAATGGGATGAGAGTCCACACTGGGGGGCTTGGCCAGCCTGCAAACAGCCATCAGCCCCTCACCAGGCTGGCCAGGCACGCCAGCAGGTGGACATCCCCTGAGGGGTCCCAGACTGTGAGAAGGCACAAGCTGGGCTGAAGGACACCCTGAGTGCACAAATTTTTGTGCACTGGGCCTCTAGTTGAGTATAATTTTGGCTGTATATCCTCATGTTTATTTTTGTTATTATTGTTTTTTGGATTCTTTTTCTTTTTGCTGTTATGATTGGGTGTTATTTGCTTCCTTATTTTCCAAATCTCTAATTTGATCCTCTAATTTATCTACTTCACTGCTGATTTCCTGATTCTTCTTTTCAGTTGATATATTTTTCATTTTTGACTGGTATTATTTGTTTTCTAGTTCTAATATTATGCTTTCTATCTTTCTGTTGATGTTCTCACTAAGAGATTATCCTATATAATAAAAATCTAAAAATGAAGGAAGTCCCTGGCTGGTAGCAAGAAGGCCCTGATCAGCCATGATTGCTGGCCAGGTCTAGGAACCCGACCCGTGCAAGGATTTCATGCACCAGACCTCTAGTAGTCAATAAGATTGTAATAACTATGTATGGGGTCAATGGGTCTTAGATTTAGCAAGGTGATCATTTTGTAAATGATATAACCTCTGACTTGTACATTGAAACTTTGTACGATATAATTTTTCTGTGTCTGTGTCCACTAAACTTGTATGAAGTTTGGAGAAGAAGCCATCTAGAAGTGAAGGAAAAAGGCCTATAAAGGAATCAACCTTGCTGATATATTGATCTCATATTTCTGTCCTTCAAAACTATGAGAAATTAAATTTCTGTATAAACCACCTAGTCAGTGATACTTTGTTATAGCAGTCCTTGCAAACTAATACAATTTTTGACTGCTTCTTTAGAGAAGTCAGCTATCTGTCTCACTTTTTATCCTTTGAAGATATTATATATATTTTTCTGGAAAATTTTAGGGTTCTCTCTATATATTTTTTAAAATCTTCACTTAAGGATATGTTTTTATTGATTTCTTTTGAGAGAGAGAGAGAGAGAGAGAGAGAGAGAGAGAGAGAGAAATGTGAGAGAGAAGCATTGATTGGTTGCCTCCTGTACACGCTCCAACCTGGAATAGAATCCACCACCTAAATATGTGCCCTGACTAGGAATCAAACTTTCAACATTTTGGTGTATGGCGCAATGCTCCAACCAACTGAGCACCTGGCCTGGGCTCTATGTCTTTTGTTTTTGACATGTTAATGTGAGAAGTATAGGTATTACTTTTGTTTTATTCCATTTGTGATTTGTAGTTGTCCTTGAAGCTATGGATATCTTTTGTCAGTTTTGTAGTATTCTTGGCCATTATCTCTTCAGATATTGATTATTTCCTATTGCTTTACTTCCCATTTCTAGGGCTGTGATTTCATGTATGTTTAAAAAATTTTACCATATGTTCTCTTATTTCTATTGCTTTCTGTCTCTGTTTCAGTTTGGATAGTTTCTTCTCATTTATAATATAAAAAACCATACTTGTTTTGGCTATGTCTAATTTATTACTGATTCAACCTATTTAGTTCATAATTTGTTATATTGTTTTGTTGCAGAAATTTCATGAAATTATTTTTCAAGTTTTCAATCTTGATGAAATTCATACCTATTTTAAAAACTGTGCTTGATTATGCTAATATTTGAATTTCCTTTGAATATATTTCTATTAAGTGTTTTTTCTTCTATTTTTTCTTCAATTTTCATTTTGTTCTTTACTTAGTTGTCTTTCTCTGATCCAGGGATTATTAATGCAACTTTAAAGATGTGATCTGAGACTTTGGAAATGATATATTTCTTCAGAGAGGACGTGATTTTCTTTCTAGTAGGCATTTCGTATATATGCAAATCACTTTAAATCAAATCAGAATTCACTTGATTCCAAAAGCTTGTTTTAGTTTTTGTTTGTTTGTTTGTTTGTTTGTTTGTTTGTTTGTTTGTTTTGAGGAGGATGATCTATTTTAAGTTTATCTTTACATTTAGGTATTGCCTTTTAAGCCTCCATTGAAAGCCTGAAGCCATTACTCCTTATGGTCATTTATATACAATCCCAGCACAATTTTCTTCTAAGCTTTTTAGCCTCTCAGCTGTTGCTTTTAAATCAGCAAATATTATACATTAAAAGAGCACCAAATGTTGCACTTACCTCTCTGAATCTTCAGCTTATGCTATCATTTGGGACTATTTGCTCTTAACTTCAAGAATTTCTTTAAGTATATCCTATAGTGAGAGTCTTCTAGAAATAAAGCCTAAAACATTCTTCTTTGTCTTGGAACAGCTTTGTTCCATTTTCATTGTGGAAGCATATTTCAGTGGGTATAGAATTCTGGGTCAGCATATACTTTTTGCTATTTAAAGATATTATCCTACTTTTGTACTACCATTTAACTTTTGTATTTGTTTGTTGTTGTTTCTCACAACACCACTTATGGGAGAAAATGCCTTTACTTCATTGTATGTTCTTGCTTCCTTTGTCAAATATTAACTGAGCATAAAGATGTGGGTTTATTTCTGGGCTCTCTGTTCTGTTCTATTTATATGCTTGTTCTCCTGCCAGTACCAGGCTGTTTTGATTACAATGGCTTTGTAGCATAGTTTGATATCAGGTATTGTGAAACTTTGTTATTCATTCTCAAGATTGCTGAGGCTATTTGGGTATTTTTTGGTTCTACGTAATTTTTGGAATATTTGTTCTAGATCTGTGAAATATGCTTTTTGTATTTTAATAGGAAATGTGCTGAATCTATAGATTATTTTGAATTGTATGGATGTTAATTCTTCCTTACAATCATTGATGTTAATTCTTCCTTACAATCATTGAACAGGATACATGCTTCCACTTATTTGGTGTCTTCCTCAGTTTCTTTGTTCAATGCCTTATAGTTTTCTGTTCTTATATGTCTTTGGTTAAATTTATTCCTAGGTAACTTATTTTTTTGTTGTTGCAATAGTAAATGGGATTGTTTCCTTAGTTTCTGCTTTTGATAGTTCATTATGTTTGTATAAAAATGCTGATGATTTCTGAATATTAATTTTGCATTCTGCTACTTTGCCAAATTCATTTATTCGATCTAGTAGTTTTTGGTAGAGTCTTTAGGGTTTTCTATGTATAATATAATATCTTCTGTGAATAATGCCATTTTTATTTCCTCCTTTCCATTTTGGGTGCATTTATTTCTTATTTTTGTCTGATCACTGTGGCTAGGACTTCCAGTACTATGTTGAATAAGAGTGATGAAAGCAGACATTCCTTTCTTGTTCCTGATCTTAGGGAAACACTTATAATTTTCCCATTGAGTGTGATGTTGGTTGTGGTGTCTTATATATGGCCTTTATTATGTTGGGGTATGTTCCCTCTGTGGGAGTTTTTATCATAATGGGTATGAATTTCATCAAATGCCTTTTTTAAGGTACGTGCAAGAAAAATGAAACTAGACTACCACTTACACCACATATAAGAATAAACTCAAAGAGATAAAAGACTCAAATGTAAATAGTGAAACCATAAAAATCCTAGAAGAAACTATAGGTAGTAAAATCTGTAAGATCTCTCATAGCTATATTTTGGTAAATATACTCCTAGGACAAGAGAAACAAAGGAAAAATAAACAAATGGAATTATATTACACTTAAAAGCTTCTGCACAGCAAAATAAACCATCAACAAAATGAAAAGGGAACCCACTGTATTGTAGAACATATTTACAAATGGTACATCTGATAAGGGGTTAATTTTCAAAATATATTAAGTCTTCACACAACTCAACACCAGGGAGATCAACAATCTGATTAAAAAATGAGCAAAGGACCCAAATAGATATTTCTCTAAAGAGGACATACAGATGGCCAATAGGCATAGGAAAAGGTGCTCAGCATCACTAATCATCAGTCTGATTCAAATGAAAACCACAATGAGATATTACCTCACACCTGTTAGAATGGGCACCATTGATGAATCAACAAATATTAAGCACTGGTGAGAATGTGCAGAAAATGCAACCCTAGTGCACTGTTGGTGGAAATGCAGACCGGTGGAACCATTGTCAAAAAGAGTATGGAGTTTCTTCAAAAAATTAAGAATGTAACTGCTTTTTGACTAAGCAATATCACTTCTGGTAATATATCCTACATATCCTGAAACACATAGCAGAAAGAATATACGCACCTCCATGTTCATAGTAGTATTATTTACAACTAGGGGCCCGGTACACAAAAATTTTTACACTCAGGGGATGCCTCAGCCCAGCCTGTGCCCTCTCACAGTCTGGGAACCCTGGCAGTTAGACATCCCTCTGGCAGCCCGGACATCAGGGGATGTCCACTTTCCAATGGGGAGCAGGCCTAAGCTGCAGTCGGACATGCTTAGCACTACTGCGGAGGAAGGAGAGGTTCCCACCACTGTACTGGCAACTGTCAGCCTGGCTTGTGGCTGAGCAGAGCTTCCCCTGTGGGAGCCTACTGACCACCAGGGGGCAGCTCCTGCATTGAGTGTCTGCCCCCTGGTGATCAGTGTGTGTCATAGTGACCAGCCATTCCCATTCATTCTGCTGTCAGGGTCAATTTGCATATTACCCTTTTATTATATAGGATAGAGGCCTGGTGAGGGCCAGCTGCTTTGCCCTTAAGGGTGTCCTGGATCAGGATGGGGGTCCCACTGGGGTGCCTGGTCATCCTGGGTGAGGGGCTGAGGGCCATTATCATGCTGGCCATATATCCTTCAGGGTCAAGGTCTCCACTGGGGTGCCTGGCCAGTCTGGGTGAGGGGCTGATGGCTGTTTGCAGGCTCAAGCCCCCCAGCAGGTACCCTCACCCCATGGGTGTGTGGCCAGGCTGAGTGAGAGGCTGGGGCCATTTTCAGGTGGGCCACACCCCCCAGCAACCCAAGATCCCAGCCTCTCCGTTTTTTCTTTTTCTTCAGCACCCCTGGCTGGAAGCAGGTACCTGGGATTTATTTATCTTCTATAATTGAAACTTTGTAGCCTTGAGCAGAGCTTAGGGCCAGCCAGGGCAAGCAAGAACCTTGGCTTCCTCTATTTCCAGGGACAACCCAAGCCTCCTGCTCTCTCCAGCTCCGTGACCACCACCATCTTAGTTGGGTTATTTTGCATACTTGTTCCTGATTGGCTGGTGGTTGAAGTGGAGTGGTGGAGTGATGGAGTGATGGTTAATTTGCATGTTTCTCTTTTATTAGTGTAGATAATCAAGAGCTGGAAATGTACCAAGTGCCCATGAGTAGATGAGTGATAAAAAAGGCCTGGGTGAAAGTGGACTGAAAAGTGAAAATGGGGGCATCTGTGATAGTGTCAGCAATAAAAATAAAGTTAAAAATGTATATTGTTCTAATGTCTTCTGGCTCCTATAGTTTCTGCTGTAAAAGCAGTCTAACATATCCATTGCAACTCTATTAAAGTTATGTCTTTTATTCTTTAACTGTTTTAGACTGGGATTTGGTTTTAGTAGTTTGAGCATGATGTGATTTTCTGTTTATTGATCCTTCTCTGTTTCCTCTGCCTTTTGATTTGTGAGTTTATATACTTCATCAGTTTTTTAATTTTTAAAACATAATTATCTCTCCTAATATTGCTGTGTCTCATTCTTATTCTTCTTCTGATACTCCAGATATACATGTCTTTTTTATTTCTAGTATTTCTACTTTTTGTGTTTTGGACATTTTAAATTAACTCATCTTTAGAGTTACTCATCCTGTCTTCTGCTGTGTTTAGTAAAATTTTGTCCAATTCTGGTTCATCCCTGTTCCTCAAATTTGGTCCTTTTTGGCTATTGATTAAGTAGTAGTTAACCTCATTTTCTCAGCCCTAAAATTTACGTAAGAAGCAGTTCTGTTCTTTGGAAAATTTGAGCTTATTGCTTTAACTCCTACCCCAAACAGCTTCAAAATCTGACAAGTGTCTTATGAAACAATGTGTTTATATCAGGCTTTCTAACTCCAGCAAGACGTGTATCCTGTACACTTAAGGGGATTTTACTTTGCCATGTATAAATTTCTGGGCTGTTCCTTACTGTCTTGCACAAAGAACCCAGCTAACATCTCATGGTGCAAACTTGTCATTTGCTTGGAAATCTTTCAGTTTCCAATCCATCACATCTGTCAAAAGTCTACTAGTTTCTCTCTTCCACATTTGGGTGCTTTTACCTAGGCCAATTGTATTCTTACCCAACCTCAGCATCAGTAAATGCCTCCAAGGGCAATAAATGGTTAGCAATTATCAGCCCAGATAATAAGGGCTCTTCCTTTGTGCAATTTTAGTTAACTAAATTCTCAAGGTTTCTGTGGTTCTTTATAAATACCATTTTTAAAATATAACAGTTTTTATGTCTTGATAAAACATACTAAACTACTATTATTTAAAAGTATAGGTCTACTATTCTTTGTACCACAATATCCCTTATTCCATGAGTCATGAAGTCAGTGTGGGAATTCTTTCAGTTGTTCAAGGAATCGATTCCATCTATTTATGCAAGAACTTGAATAATATTCATTATATAATTTGGGGTATATTGGGCCTCCTAAAAATAATCTTTGCCAAAAAAATCCATTGAACTGCATCCAGCATGGCCAGGGGTGAAACTGAGGAGGGGCAGTGAAGGATTAAAGAAGACAGATAAGAGAATACAGTTGGGGCCAGGTGGGACACTGTTCTTGGATGGAGAGACAACACCACAGCTCGCAAGCTGAGTCTTTATATTATAGTCAATTCCCATGAGGCAAAGCAAGGACATGGTCAAGATGTTTACAATGTTCCCTCGAGTTTCAAATCTACTTGATAACATGCCCCTGAGAACTCTATCAAGCTTTGTTTTGGCAGCACTTGTTGCATCTCTCCCAACCCATATCACTCAACCTCCTGGGACCACAGATTCCAACCATAAGGTCAAGCTTACAGCTTAAGCCTTTGGCTATAATTGTGCTGGGAGGGCTTTGCCCTCCAAGCTGGATCCTGCACGTGACTTTGCACAAGAGGACCATGCCTTCTCATTAGTCCAAGGCTTAAACCTGTCCAAATGTTGTAGTCACTCTCCACAATCAATTTTTCACCTGAAATTTCATTTATTCCTATTCTGATAATGGAATAAATTCTGACAGTTATGGAATTGGCTGTCATGCATTTATGAATCCAAAGAAAATAGTGTTGGTTAAGTTAGTATATAAGTATCCACTAATCTCACCCCACTCATCACCCACACTTACTTTTTTTCTTTCCCCAGGTACTGGTGTGAAAGTTAATGATTTCACATTGCTTTAGAACGTCTGGCAGGAATTTCCATACTGTACCTTGTACTGGATAAGAGAATCTGTCATAAAGTGTGGTGAGCCTCCTGCTTTTCAAGAGACTATGTATTTGTGAACTGAACCAGGTCTGGGAGTAGGCTATAGGATCATAACTAAATAAGTAGTTCAGGTTAGGCCTCTGATCAAATAAATGTCTTTGAGAAATTTTGGGTTTCATATCAAGTAGCTCCTTAATGAGTTTCTTACTGTTTTTACTTTTATTACTGTACTGGGGGCCCAGTGCACAAAAATTTGTGCACTCAGAGGGGTCCCTCAGCCCAGCTTGTGCCCTCTCACAGTCTGGGACCCTTCGGGGGATGTCCACCTGCTGGTGTGCCTGGCCAGCCTATGTGAGGGGCTGATGGCTATTTGTAGGCTGGCCAAGCCCCCCAGTGGGGACCCTCACCCCATGGGGGTATGGTCAGCCTAAGTGAGGGGCTGAGGGCCATTTTCAGGCTGCCCACAGCTCCCATTGACCCAATGTCCCAACAAGGCTGGTTGGAATCAGGTTCCTGGGGTTTATTTATCTTCTATAATTGAAACATTGTTGCCTTGAGCAGAGGCCCGGCCAGCCTAGGTCAGGCAGTTTCAACTCCATTGCTGGTGCAATGGAAGCTTCCTGTTTGCTCTAGCTCCACGGCTGCCGGCAGCAATCTTGGCTGGGTTAATTTGCATACAGGGTAGCTTCGGTGTCTCGGAGTGATGGTTAATTTGTATATTACTCTTTTATTAGATTAGATAATTAGAGATCTCTGCATTTTGAAATATTCTTCAGGATATGACTATACCTATTTTTTTGCTTATTCATACCCACTTTGCTTCTTTGATTAGGGTCTGTTTCTTGTCTGACCTGCTTCAAAGATCTCTGATCCCCATCCATTACAACTGCAATCCTTTTCTACCAGATTTCATAGCCTAGAGAGAACTGCCTGTTGAGTGATTTTTTTTAAAATTCTAGTGCTTCTTTCACCAATATATTCCATGGAGATATTTTGAGGAACACAGGAGAAATATAGAAAGAAGAAAAAAGTTATACTTGTAATTCTGGGATAAATCCTATTTGATCATGTTGGATTATTCTTTAATAAACATTATGGCTGGATTTCAGTTTCTTGTGTTATTTGGGATTTTAACAGCCACATTCATAAATTAAATTAGTATAGTTTCTTTTCTGTGTTAGGTTGGGTTATGAATAGTTTCATTTATTCTTTGCACTCTGTTCCTTAAAACTACACGTTTAATTTGAAAGAAATCATTGACTATAATAACTGAAAACACTGTGTTTTAGAGGACATTCTTTGAAGAATTTTAAATTTATTCAAGTTTTCAATTTCTTGAATAAAATTTTGATGACCTTACATTTTTGAAAACCAAGTAATTTACTAAGATTTTCAAATATATCCACCACTCTTATAAATATTATTCTCTTATGATTTTAATTCTCTTTATACTTGTTCTCTCAGCATGTTGGCTTTGCTCTCTTTTAGCCTTGCAATAGATGTTTCACTAATTTTTAGAGTAGCCCCTAGATTTACATATGAAAATAGCTGTTTTCTCTTTTGTGTTATTACTTTTATTTTTTCCTCATAATATAATGGTAAATGTCTTTTTTCTTAGATCTTGAATTCTCATTTAGTTCACTTATTTTTAATAATGAAAACTTTAAATATATATTTTTTCAATATATGGCTTGGAAACATTCTTTATTTTTAAAAAATAACTTTTGTTATGAAGAAACATAGTGGTTGCTTAGCATAACCTCCATTCTTTTCCAAGCTATCACCAAAGTTTGATTATTTCCTTCCCCTTTGTGCCATTATTCAGATTAACAGCTCCCCTTTTTGAGGAAAGGCTAAGAAGAGTTTTCATAGTGTTCTTGTGTAAATCAATTATGATTTACAACAGTTTATTTGTAGCTTTAGGCTGTATCTATTTTTTACTGTTCAAAATAATGCACAAGGAATAAACTTGGTCATTTTGTGTTTTATTGCATATCTTTGGAATAGAATATAAGAAGTAGGAATATTGTGTCAAAGCGTAAATATGTGTGATTGCTTTCCAGGTATTTCCAAATTTTTCACCATCGGGCATTATATCAACATGCATTTATATTCTCAGCACCAATATACATGAGTATGTGCTATCCAGTGCCTCAACTGAAGCATATGTTGTCAAGTTTTCGTATTTTTTCAATTAATTGGGTAAAGATGTTTCTCATTGTAGTTTTTCATCCATATCATCATTAATGTTGAATCATGTATCATGAAATTAACAAAACTTGAGTACAAATATATAAACTCATATAACCACCCTGCTTTCAAGACAAATAATATTTTCATCATCTCAGAAAGTTCTCTCGTATTCCTTTCCTCAATTCCTCACCTGTAAGCAACCACCTTTCTTATTTTGACCACAACAGATTAGGTTTGCCTATTCTAGGACTTTGCATAAGTGAATCATATGCGAAGTTTCAGTTCCTTTGATTTTACTCTGTGTACTGTTTTAAAGATGTATCTATATAGCTGTGTGTATTAATTGGTCATTAGTTTTTACCACTAAATGCTATTCCATTGTAGAATAACCAAATTTTCTTATTTATTATTATGTTGAGCAACATTTGGATTATTTCCAGTTTAGTCATTCTACTAAGTAAGGAATTATATGTACTTGTAATTTATCCTTCCCTAATGTCTAATAATCTTGAATGCTTTTTCTCCTTCTTAAGGGCTAATTATCTTCCTTTGCAAAGTATCTTATTAAATCTTTTTCTCATTAAAAAATAGTCTGTTTAATTATTGAGTTGTAGGAGTTGGATCCTGGATGCAACACCTTTGCCGGAGAGATGCACTGAGAATACTGTCTCCCAATCTGTAACTCTACTATTCATGTTTAATGGTGTCTTTTGATGATCCCGTTTCAATTCTGTTGATATTAAATTGATCAACTATCAACTAACCAATTTATTTTGTTTTCATTTGTGCTCTTTGTATCTAACCAAAAATATTTTTTGTTTAACCTTAGATTATGGAAATAACCCCTTGTGTATTTTTTCTAGAAGCCTGATACTTTTAGTTTTTACATTTAGTCTATGACTTGCCTCAACTTGATTTTTGTGTATATTGTGAGATAAAGGTAGAGATTCATTTGTTTTCATATGGATATCTAGTTGCTTTAAAATAATTCATTGAGAAGATATTTCTTTCCCTTTAGAATTGGTACAGCATTGTTTGTTGCAAATAAATTGATTATATATGAATGGATGTTTTTAGATAATCTGTTATGTTTTATTAATTTATTTTCTGCCTTTACGGAATTAACACACACTTCAGATAACTGCCAGTGTAAGTTTTCCAATATTGCAACATTGCTTTCACTATTTTAAGTCATTTTTATTTCTATATAGATTTTGCAAGTAGCTGATCAATTTATATCAATAATTAGCATCTTAACAATATTGAGTTTTCTGATTCATTAATATGGCATATCTCTGCACTTTTACATTCTTTAGTGTTCAAGACTTGCCTGCACTTGGATAGTTTATTTCTAAGTATTTTATACTTTTGGATCTGGTTGTAAATGCTATGGTTGTTAAATTTCTTTTCCCATGACCTAAACACCTCTCATTGTTCCCCCCTCCAAATACCGTCACATTATGGGCTGGTTTTCAACATAACGATTTCGAGGAGACACAGATAAATCTATCATTCACAAAGCACTGGCTGGGAAGTGACACTCATCATTTCTTGCATTCTATTGATGAAACCAAGACACATGGGCACTCCTGAATGCAGAAAGCAGTGTGGGAGTAAGCAACAATATGTAATCTGTAACTGGACAGCAATTTCCATGGAATAGCCCTACAGATGGAAGGGAACCACTTTTTGGTGGACCTGTCATATACCGAAGGGAACTATTAGTTAACTAGTCAGAAACTATGAGCAAGAAAACTTCTTTATTGTCTTCATTGATGGAGGAGTCTGGAAAGTGAAAATACTCACTTTTCCAGCCCAAATTCAGTGAAGGATGATGAGTGATGCATTTCTGGACCTTGATATGAAGCCAAAGCCCCTGTCCCTCAGAGAGAAAGTTTTTTTGTCCCTTTGGTCTTCCAGGATTTTATTTATTTATCCTTGTTTATTTGTTTGTTTTTGCCTGTAATGTGACAATGAGGCCCACACCTGCCAATCATGAGTACGAAGACTCTCACATCAAGAAATGGAAGGAGTGTGGGTCAATGCCATTGCTGAGCGGTTGTATCAGCCTTGGCTGTCTCGCTCTGGACATTTTTGTTATCTGAGGAAATTAACTCTTTCCTTCGTTCTTTACTTGACTGTTTATTGGGGTTTCTGTTAGTTGTAGCTACAATCCTAACTGATATATAATTATAGTGACTGTCCCACCCATGCAATTAATTTTTCTTTGAGATAGAACAACTATTCTTAAAGTAAATTATTTAACTAGTAGCTGTCTTCAGCTACATTTATATCAAAAGTCATTTTAAAGTTCACACTAGCCTGGCCAGTGTTGCTCAGTGGTTGAGCATCAACCTATGAACCAGGAGGTCATGGTTCGATTCCCAGTCAGGGCACATGTCCAGGTTGTGGGCTCATTTCCAGTAAGGGATGTGAAGGAGGCAGCCAATGAATCATTCTCTCTCATCATTAATGTTTCTGTCTCTCTGTCTCTCTCCTTTCATTTCTGAAATTAATAAAAGTAGATTTTAAAAAATAAATAAAATAAAACTCATACCACCTCAAACTTTGTTGTATTCTTTGCACCAAGAGCACTAAAAAATGTGAATTCATAATCTAGCTGTTTCAAGAACCCCTTTTACATTAATTGGGCAAAGTAGACCCTAGAAAATAAAATACTAAAATGTCCAATATTGGCATAAACACACATGAAAAATATACAAGAGAATAAAATCATTAAAAATACTTGTTATAATGCAGCAATTATGTATTATCAAAGGACCTATATTAGAGAAAAGGAAACAAAACTATTTAATTGTTGGAAAAATGAATTAATTATCCGATTTCAAAGACCAAAGCTGTGAGTACATTAGGGAGAGGAAGAAAAAGTGCAAGAAGATATTTAGTAGAAGGAAATGAGAATATTGAACATGGAGGTGATAGACTAGCCAAAGTGCCCTTGATGTCCAACAGAGCATCAAGTATAATAGCTTGCCAGGTTGGAAATTAAGAATCAGTTTACAAAAAACAGTTGAAAGATTATGCATCTAATTGCTACCCTCACTTCAAAAGCAGATACCTAACAAGACAGACAAATGAGTATCACTTTCAGGAATTTCTTAAAGTTGAAATGAACGTGACAATTATATTTCCAGAAAAGGCTCAATTTGTCAAGTTAATGCTTCTGCAGAACTCTACCATTTTTACTGAGGAAAGGATTATCGCACACTCCCACTTCATTTCTTGTGATGGTGATTCATTGGTTTTATTTTGGGGTCTCATAATTTAGAGACTAAAATTGTGTGCAAAAAGATTCATTCCCTTCTGATTTCCACTGCTTCTCTGAGCTTTATACAATAATATATAAAAAGTCATTTATTGTATATACATTTTAAAAAATCGATATTGTGCTTTGTAACAGTTCCTCGTTAGTGAAGACAGGCCCATAGTTTCTATATTAATTTTCCTCTGTCTCAAAGTGAATCGATGCTGTTCCACTCCTTCTTACTATTATTTATGACCTTCCGAAGTGTAGATCCTTCAAAATTAAAACCAAAGAAACATGATGTGTTGGAAAGCACTGATTCTCATCAAATTTTAAAGTTCCCTGACTAACAAAGTTATTGCAAATTTAATTTTGTTACTGTTTCCACATGAACAGTTGTTTCTGCAGCCTCGCTGGTTACTAAATGTGGCTATTCCTCCCTTAGAACTTCTTGTGGAGTAATAAGAGTCCATGTTATCACATGATGGGGATAGATGCATGGAAACATCGTTGGCATATGGTAAATTGGAAGTACTTAGGGAAGTACATCTTCAATGTCATTTGGCAGAGGTTTATATGATTTAATTAATGCTTGTTTGCTAAGATTTGAGTGGAAAAGATAAATATATTTTAAAATATCATAATCTTTAACAATTCACTAATATCTTTTGAAATATGTAATGAATGTTTCAAACTTAAGTTTATGAAACAATCTAGGCTTCCCCTTTAAGTCTTTAAAACTGAGTAGCATCTAATGGATCCATGGCTTTGACTGCATTAAAGAGCTTACTTCTCATATTTTACTACATGATTCTTTCCAAAGCTAAAACATAAGCATAAGATTAAATTAAGAACAAATAGCATTAAAACTATGAAGATTTTAAAAAATAGAATGAAATGAAAGAGAAAATTTAGACTGGATATCAAACCCTCTCTCTTTTTCCTTCCATCGCTCTCTACCTTCCTCCCAAACCTCTTCTTTGCATGTTCAGTTCTCCAACTTGGTCTGAGATGGAAGTCTGGCTCTGAAGTAGTGATTCTCTTACACTCCCACAGCCCTGAGTACCCTAGACCTGGAGGTGAGTTAAGGGTCCATGCTCTATAATGCAGCTTCCAGACCTTTTACCTTCTTCCTCCCTATTGCCTCTTCAGCTTTGTATCTCATTCCTTTTCAGGAGATTTTGTCATTTACCACTTCTCCATACTGATGTTATCTATGAACCTCTTTATTTCTCTACAGTCTGAGCCCCTTTATACTTATGGTAATTGTTTTCAATATTATTTTAAGGTTTTAATACAGAATGAGATGATTCTTTTTTAAATTTAAATTATTTATTATTTAAAGTATTACATATGTCTCTTTTTCCCCCACTGACTTCCCCGCAGCTGTTCCCACCCCCCAGCACATGCTCTCACTTCCCTACTGTCTGTGTCTGTGGGTTATGCTTACATGATGCTTACAAGTCCTCTTAGCCTCCCCGCCCCCACCCTCTCCTGCCTTCCTAATGAGGTTGGATAGTCTCTAAGATTTGGAAACAGCTTAAGTGCTCATCATCAGATGAGTAGATTAAAAAGCTGTGGTGCATCTACACAGTGGAATACTATGCTGGTATAAAAAAGAAGGAATTCTTACCATTTGAAACAGCATGGATGGAAATGAAGGGCATTATGCTAAGTGAAATAAGCCAGCCAGAGAAAGATAAATATCACATGACCTCACTCATGTGTGGAATATAATGAACAACATAAACTGATGAACAAAAAGGAGATGATTTTTCCAGCCCCCGGTCTCCAATTCTACAAATTCCTCTTCTGCAATAATCTTATACTCCAACCAACCTCAATCTCTCACTCTCATCCTCCAGACCTTCACATAACAAATATCTGCAAAATCCTAATTCCATTCTTTGACCACCACCTCATATCACTACAACTCCTTCCTCCTATGTTATTCCAACTCCAACAATCCTTTGCAACCATTAAAAAAACAATTCATTGTTGCTACAACTTCTTATTTTCCATAATCAAACTTGGTATTCTTTCTCTTCTTCACATTCTTCATTAAATTCTCTGGTCTTTATAAAGACTCTTTTACATACACCCATGGTTCTCCTGCATCAGGACATAATAATCTTTCAAATTTGTTCTTTTTCAAGAGTGGTTTTGGGGTTCCTTGGGATCTCATAAGAATTTAGGACACATTTTCAATTTCTGCAAAAATTGCCACTGGGAGTTTGATAGGTATATTATTGAATCTGTTGATAGCTTTGGGTAGTAGTGTCATCTTAGCATTATGAAGTCTTTGGATTTATGAAAACAGAATGACTTTCCTTTTATTTGTGTCTTTCTTAATTTTTTCAGCAATATTTTACAGTTTTAAATATACTAGTCTTTTGCCTTCTTGGATAAATTTATTCCTAAGTATGTTATTTATTTTGTTTATTTTCTGTTAAATACGTCACCTGTGTACTCTATTATGTGGTCACCACCTGGTACAGTCTCCTGTCACAACGTATTTTATCCTCTTTACTTTCTTCATCCTGTACCTAATCTCTTCTCCTCTGGCATTATGTTATTTATTTTGATGGTATAGTAAATGGAATTGTTTTCTTAATTTCCTTTTACAGTATATAAAGACACAACTGATTTTTATTAGTTGATTTTGGGCTCCACAACTTTGCTGAATTTGTTTATTAGTTTTAAAGGTTTATTTGTGAAATCTTAAAGGGTTTCTACATGTAAGACCATGATGTCAATTAACAAAGATAAATTGTACTCCTTCCTTTCTAATTTGGATTTCTTTTATTTCTTTCCTTTTTAATTATTATTTTTTTTCCATATTGCCCTGATCAGAACTTCTTCTACTATGTTAAATAGTTATGGCAAATTGGAGATCTTTGTCTTGTTCCTGATCTTTAGGGGAAAACGAGAAGTCTTTACCATTGAACATAAAGTCAGCTGTGAGCTTTTCACATGTGGTCTTTATTATGTGGAGGAAGTTACCTTTCTATTCCTAATTTATTGAATGTAGAGTGTTTTGTTGTTGTTTTTTGATCATGAAAATGTGTTGAATTTTTAAAAAATGCATTTGCTTCAAAAATTGGGATGATCATTTAGTTTTATGACTTTACTAGGGGCCTGGTGCACAAAAAATTGTGCACTTGGGATGGGTCCCTCAGCCCATCCTGTGCCCTCTCACAGTCTGGGATCCCTTGGGAGATATCCACCTGCTGGCATGCCTGGCCAGCCTGGGTAAAGGGCTGATGTCTGTTTGCAGGCTGGCCAAGCCCCCCAGTGAGGATCCTCACCCCATTGGGATGTGGCCAGCCTGGGTAAGGAACTGAAGGCTGTTTTCAGGCTGTCCACAGCCCCTTCAGGGTTTGGGTTCCTACTGGAGTGCCTGGCCAGCCTGGGTGAGGGGCTGAGAGCCATTTGCAGTCTGGCCACAGCTCCCATTGACCCAACGTCCCAGCAAATCTGGGGTTTATTTATCATCTATAATTGAAACTTTGTTGCCTTGAGCAGAAGCCTAGGCAGGTAATGGAGCCTCCTGTTTGCTTCAGCTCCATAGCTCCAATAATTAAAACATTGTTGCCTTGATCAGAGGCCCAGCCAGCCTAGGCAGGCAGTTTCCTCCATCACTGGTGCAACAGAAGCCTCCTGGGGAAAGTTGACCTTTACAATTTCCTTTGTTTTACAAAAAAACTTTTTAGTTTGTTGTGGTCCAATTTGTTTATTTTTTCTTTTGTTTCCTTTGTCTGCGGAGATATATCAGAAAGATATGTAAGAGAGGTGTCAGAAATTTTACTGCTTGCCATCTGTTTTTCTATATGCCTCATAACTTTTTTGTTCCTTGTTTTCTCCATTACTGCCTGCTTTTGTATTTAGTTTTTTTTATAGTGACATATTTTAATTTTCTTCTCATTTCTTTCTGTATATATTCTGTGATAGTTTTCTTTTTGTTACTATTGGGATTATGTATGACATCCTAAGGTTATAGCGATCTAATTTAAATTTATACCAACTTTAGTTCAATTGCATACAAAAAATAAAACTTTACTTCTATAAAGCTTCATCTTCTTTTTATGTTGTTGGTTTCACAAATTATATTTCTTTATACCTTGTAGACAGTAACAAGATTTATAATTATTTTTATTATTTTTATTCTAAATCATGTAGAGATTAAAAAGTATAATTATAAACCAAAATTTAAATAATACTGCTTTCATATTTACATATTTTAATCTATCCAGAAATCTTTGTTTTGTCATGGCTCTGAGTTGCTATGCAGGATCCATTCATTTCAAGGAAAACCTCCATTAGTATTTCTTATATGGCAAGCCTGGTGGGAAGTAACTCCCCCACTGTTTTTCTTTCTCCTGAGAATATGTTATTACTAGAGGCCTGGTGCATAAAATTCATGCACTCAGGGGGCATGGAGGATGTCCTTCAGCCCAGCCTGCACCCTCTCACAGCTTGGGAGCCCTTGGGGGATATCCAACTGCTGGCACAGAGGTGGGAGAGGCTCCTGCCACTGCTGCTGTTCTTGCCAGCTGTGAGCCCAGCTTCTGGCTGAGCGGTGCTCCCTCTGTGGTAGTGCACTGATCATCAGGGGGCAGCTTCTGCATTGAGTGTCTGCCCCCTAGTGGTCAGTGCACATCATAGCAACCAGTTCTGCTATTTGGTCAATTTGCATATTAGCCTTTTATTTTATAGGAAGGATTGATTTTTGAGAGAGGAAGGAAGAGAGAAACATCAGTGTGAGAGGAAAACATTAATAGGTTGCTTTCCATATATGCCCTGATAGGGAATTGAATCTGTAACCTTTTGGTGCAAGGGATCATGCTCCAACTGAGCCATCTGCCCAGGGCTCCCTCACCTTTTGTTTATCTGAGAATATACTAATTTCTCCCTTATTTTAAAGAACAGTTTTACTGGATATAGAATTCTCAGATGACAGCTTTTTTCTGTCTTTATCCCCTTAAATATGTTATCCCACTGCCTTCTAGTCTCCAATGTATCTTTTGAGAAAGCAGCTGATAGTCTTATTGAGGACGCCTCATAATTGATGCATTACTTCTTGCTATTTTCAAAATTCTCTTTGTCATTGGCTTTTGAAAGTTTGATTATGACATGTCTTGGTTTGGGTCTTGCCTGGGCTGTGAGTAGTGTCCTAAATTCTGCCATATACATAGCTGCTTTTGAATGTCCCAATTTCCCAAAGAGTCTCACTCTAATGTCTCCTCTAGGCGTCAGATGTTCTATAGAATGTCACTAGTTCTAACTTCTTGTAACAGGAGTCTGTGGGTTTGAAGTCACCTTTTAGCTCTTATGAGCCACGCCCACCATTTTCCTGTGTTAGTTCTGTCTTTGAAGAATGCCTTGTGTCGGTTTCTCAGGTATTCCCCAGACAAGCTAGAACAGACACTCACAATAATTTGCAAATACAGCTTGTTCTGCTCCCTCTGATTCATAGGATACTGGAAACAGGGCCGCTGTTGGTTCAAGACCAAGACTGCCACCGTGTTAGAAGAAACCCCTTTTCTTTGATAAGCCTTCCTTACTTGACATCTAGAACACTTGTGGTATTCATACCATAAGGAGAAAAGCTCCTCTCTCGCAAACTCCAAAATCATCCAACTGCTAATTTGACTCCATACTTGTATGTTTTAAAGACATTCAAGTTCCAAAATCGAACTCCTGATATTTTCTTTCAAATAAGCTGCACTTGCAGCCTTCCACATTGATTACAAACTTCCCCCTGTTCAGTGCACAAGACCTGGGACCGTTCTTGACTCCTGCTCTTCTCTCACTCTCTACATACAAATCGTTACCACATTTTTTGGCTCTCCTTTGAAATTACACAGAAACCACAGCCACTAGCTCCTCTGCTTTCACTCGCATTCCAGCTGGCATCATCTCTGTCCTGGATTGCTTTGAAAGGGAGTCCCTGCTATTGGATATTGCCATTGTCCCCTTATTATTTAATCTCAACACAGCAGCCAAACTCATTGGTTTAAAATGTAAATAAGTTCTAACCGGTTTAGCTCAGTGGATAGAGCGTCCGCCTGCGAACTGAAAGGTCCCAGATTCCATTCTGGTCAAGGGCATGCACCTTGGTTGTGGGCACATCCCCAGAAGGGGGTGTTCAGGAGGCAGTTGATTGATGTTTCTAACTCTCCATCTCTCTCCCTTCCTCTCTGTAAAAAATTCAATAAAAATATGTTTAAAATAAAATAAAATATAAATCAGGCCACAGCACTTGTCTGTTCAAGATTGCAATAAATCTCATTTTACTAATAAAAGTAAATATTTTTAAGTGACTTATAAGTACTTCTCAAAATATGTGCTAAGTAGCACCTGCATTAGAATCCCCAGTGTTGAGTAGTTGTTCTGGTTAAAATTCAGAGTCCGAGGCCTCATTGCAGATCTTCTGGATGACAATCTCTGGGAGTGGCTCTTAGGAATCTATGTCATGAACCAGCCTTCTCATGGCTGGTGTCTACACTGAAGTTTGAGCACCAATGGGACATATTGTATATGATCGCCTCTCTTCCCTTTGTTTCTCTTAACTCAGCTTTTATGATCCTCCTTGTTCACTCTGACCTAAGTACACTGGCATCCTTCATGTTCCTCAAGAACCTTTCCAACAGTCTTTGCAGTGACTTCTCCTTCTGCCTAGAAAGCTCTTCTCCCAGACTACTGACTGCATGGCTCACCTTCTCACTGACCTCACATTTTTGCCAAAATATTATTCTCTTAAGAAGGCCTTCTTGATCTCCCCTATTCACATTCACTTCTTGCCCTGCCTTTGCTCAAACCTCTTCAACTTTTTCTTTTTTTCCTATGGAACATAAAACTCCTAACATTCTGTATGCTATTTATTAATCACATATATTGTGTATGGTTTGTTTTTCCTTCTAGAATATATGCTCCATGGGCCAGGATTCTTGTTTTGTTCACTCACAGATCTCAAATGCCCACAACAATGTTAGGCATATATGGTGGCTCACTAAATATTTGGTGTAAATATTTGCTGCAATAATTTATTTTTGTAGAAGTATATTACACATTTTTATTTTTGACATAGAAAAACATGTTAAGGCAAGGATCAAAAAAGTTCTTATAATAAGAATAAACATAACTATGAAAAGCAAACACTAAGTCTAATTTGAAATGACCATATTTTCAATGGATAATTGTTTCTACTATAAAGTATAGACAGATTTGTCAGAAGAAGTTTTATTAAAGCAAACACTTTAAAACAAAGATTTGATAGAATAATATTTAAAATGACTAACCATCTTCTTCAGTAAGAAATACTCATAACTAGTATAAATTTCTTCTCTAAAAATTTTTTTTTGTGGTAAAGCAATCTGTCATTTTATTTTTATTTATTATCATTTTTAAATTTTGTATTTTCCTTCTTATATATTTGGTTACTATTTCCTCCAAATATAATCTATAATCCTTTGTACCTTTTAAATAAAACCATGGCATTATGTTAAGTGAAATAAGCCAGTCAATGAAAGAAAAATACCACATAAGCTCACTCATCTATGGATAATAAAGACCATTATAAACTAATGAACAATGAGACCATTACAAACTAATGAACAGAGGTAGAGCAGCATTGAACAGACTATAAAACTACAGCAGGAAGGCTGGGGAGTGTTGGGGGGGGGTGTTAAGAGATCAACTGAAGAACTTGTATGAATGCATAGGAGCATAATCAATGGACACCAAACACTGGGGGATAGGGAGGCCAGGGGAAACATATGTAATACTCTTTGTAATACTTTAGGCAATAAAACAAAATAAAAAATAACCTAAAAACATGGAGCTGTTAAGTTCATCTAAAAATAAAATGCAGCTCTCAAATGTGGCAATATTTGTATTCTACAATAGTCAATCTAGATATGTTTAGTTTGAAAGACTGAATAAACAAAACGGGAAGAGAAATGCATTGTCATTTAAAAAATTCTGAAAAGTTACCCATTTTTCATAGAACTTTTAAGAAAGATGGACTAGTTCTTCCTAGAAGTTACCATTTTGAAGACAGCATGACATTATAAGAGTAAATTGCAAGTTTTTTATAACTCAACCTGTCATTTAGTTGGGAACCTGAGCTTGAGTGAATTTTGAATGGCTTTGCTTTTAACTATGTGTAATTTACAAGTACTTATAACTTTTGTGTTGAGGTATTGACAATAAGAGATGAAGAAAGGGACTTGTATGTGAAAGAAAGAGAGGCTACAGAAATTATTCTACTAATTCAAATCCCAGTGTTATGAATCTCTAGCCTCTCAAATGAGTCCTTGCCATACATAGTAAGTTAAATAATAGTGCTTATTATAATCTAATGTAGCATTTTTAACAGTCAACATATCATCCATATTATAAAAAATAAAATTGTTAATAAGTTAAAATTTAGAAAGGAAGTTTTGAAAAGAAAGCATGAAGAATATTATTCATTGAAAACAATCACTTCAAGATGGCAAAATTAACTGCTCTCATTTTCATTGTTCTAGCTTCTATTGTCATGGGCTATATTATTCATTTTTCATACAGCATAGATTAGAAATGTTATAAATGTTAGTTGAGTAAGAATGTGAGAAGATATATTTTTAAATTATTTAGGCTCAATTCTCCTTTTAAAAAATAGTCTCCAAGATAACTGGCTATTCTTCCTCTAGAGGTCCTGAGGTATTGATAACCTGAGTCAAGTTCCTTAAGGTATTTATGTTAAACAAACAAGAGGTTTATTTAACTACACAAAACTACTCGCCCATTAGTTTTGATCAATTGCATTGTGGTCACTTTCATTAGACTGTTTAATTTGAACCACAGTTAGATTTTACCCTTTTAAAAAATAAAGGAGATTCCCCAGACATTAATTAAAGGATCTGACTACAGTTGGTTCCAAGATGGATGTTTCATGCCTTCCACTGATGACCCAACTCAGCAAAATAGTATAATGCTGGTTTGAGAAGCACATATTGTAACTCTTATCATGAAAACTTTAGTTTCTTCCCAGAACATGTGGACAGAATACTTTCAGGTATGCTACCATAGCACTCTGCTCCCTGAACTCCAAAAGGAATCATACAGTGAATACCAGCAAAATAAGTCTATGAATGCTATTCTTTTATAAGAATACTAAAGGTCTAGTGCACAAAAATTTGTGCACTTGGGGTGGTCCTTCAGCCCGGCCTGTGCTCTCTCGCAATCTGGAACCCCTCGGGAGATGTTCACCTGCTGGCATGCCTGGCCAGCCTGGGTGAGGGGCTGATGGCTGTTCGAAGGCTTGCCAAGTCCCCCAGTGTGGACCCTCACCCCATTGGAGTGTGGCCAGTTTAGGTGAGGGGCTGAGGGTCATTTCAGGCTCCCCACAACCCCTTCAGGGTTTGGGTCCCTACTGGGGTGCCTGGTTGGAGGTAGGTATCTGGGATTTATTTAACTTCTATAATTGAAACTTTGTTGCCTTGGTCCCCTGCTCAAAGCCTGGGTTGCCCCCGGCAACCCAAGGTCCCAGCCCTGCACGTATCTGGGGTTTATCTTCTATAAGTGAAACTTTGTAGCCTTGAGTAGAGCTCACGGCCCACAGTAGAATCACAGTAGAATGCTATGAAAAATTACAGGCACCAAAAAACGGATACTTAGATGAAATGGAAAAATTCTTAGGAAAACATAAAAAATTGAGACTGGCTCAAGAAAAATAGTAATGTAAAAATTTCCTAGAAAGGAAAGTTTAGGTACAAGTTCTGTCAAACATTTAAAGAATTAATACTAATTATGCATAAACTCTTCTCAACACAGAAAACTAGGAAATACTTCCCAACTCATCCCATAAAGCCAATATTACCCTGATACTAAAACTGAAATGTCATAATTCAAAAGAGTTCAATATCTCATATGAATATAGATATAAATATCCTCAACAAAATATTAGTAAATAGAATCTAGTTACATATAGCAACTAGTATACACCATTAGAAACTAGGATTAATTTGCATACAGCCACCCCAGTAGGGACCTTAACCCTGAAAGGACTGTGAACAGCCAAAAATGGCCCTCAGCCCCTCACCCAGGCTTGCCACACTCCCATGGGGTTAGGGTCCCTACTAGGGGGCTTGGCCAGCCTTCAAACAGCCATCAGCCCCTCACCGAGGCTGGCCAAGCACACAGCAGGTGGACATCCCCCGAGGGGTCCCAGACTTCGAGAGGGCACAGGCGGGCTGAGGGACTCCCCCAAGTGCACACATTTTTTTTGTGTACCAGGCCCCTAGTGTGATTATAATAAGTTATTTTTGCAATCTCATTATTGATGAAGAAAAGCTAACAAAGACACCATCTTTTGAGTTTTACTGTTGTTTTATACGAATTGTAAACTTTAGTAGACATTTTTTAAAAGTGTAGTATGCACAATAAGCTAGGAAAATCATTTTTGTCTCCTAAACTTCTAATATCTTAAAAATATACTGTATATCTCATTTCTTTATCTTGTGATCCTCTAGTCTGCTGTTGGATCTCTGTATATTATTCTTTATTTCAGTCAATGTATGCTTAATTTCTGATTGGTCCTTTTCCATTTTTTTGGTATTCTCATTAAGATCCTTGAAGGTCTCACTTAGTTTCTTGGAGGTTCATAGAAGATTCTTGAGTAACTTTATAACTGTGGTTCTGAACTCTATATCCAGTCATTTGCTTTTCTCCATTTCTGTCATTTGTGATCTGTTTCTTTGTCTCCGCATTTTGGCTGCTTCCCTGCGTTGATAGAGTGGTGTTTCTGTCCCAGCTGCAGTCTGTTGATTTAAGATGTAGGCAGACAGGCCCATAGCTTGGGGCAGGGTCTCAGAGTCACTGGGGCGGAGCAACCCGTGATGGCTGCCCCTCAGCAGGCTCCGCAGATTTTCCACGCCCTGGTGTCTGCACGCCCCTGAGTCCTCAAGTCTCAGAGCTCTGTGTCAGTGATCACTGTGAACAGCTCTGCTAGAACGCCACTGTCATTTTCTGCCCCATTGCCAGACCACCTGCAAAACATTCAGTGCGACCTCGGAGCTTGTAAACCCTTCTAAGCCACAGACTCAGGTGCAGCAGCTGCCTCTACCCTTTTGCGCCGCCACCACCCTTTCGCACATCCGTACCTCTCTGTTTTGGCGCCAAGAACTTCTACTCAGTCTCAATGCACTCCTCCTCTTGCCTTCTAATTGTAAAGCTTCCACTCCCTTGGTTCTGGAGTATGGTTGTTTAGCTTTATTGTTGTATTTTTTTAATGAGTTTGTGGGAAGCTGCTCTTTCAGGTATATACCTTATGCCACCATCTTGGTTCTCTCTATTCTTTATTATTGAATGTACTACATATGTTTCCTTTATCCCCCCATTGACCTCTCACAGTCTGCCCTGCCCCCCAACCAGACTTTCAACCCCTTATTATCTGTGTCCCATTGGATATATATATATATACATCAGTTGATCTCTTCCCACCCATTCACCCTCCCCTGCCTTCCCTATATTCCTGTATATTTTTAATCAAGTTGAAATAATGAGCGTTCTTCCAAACACTGAACACTCAGTAAAGCCTGTTTGTTGCTCTTGGAAAAGGTTCTTCTGTCATATGTGGTGGCCTGTATTCCAGCTCCCATCATATATCATATTTCTGTGTGCAGCCAGGGTACCAGCTCAGTTTCCAAAAAGGAAAAGCTGAACAAAGAAAGAAATGGTCTCAATTAATTTGATATTCACTAGTAAGAATCATTGTTAAGAAAATCCATTAAAATTAGCCTGAACATGAAATAAAGAAACACTCTTAGTTTTATTAATTAATTAAAAAAGCAAGAAGAAACTGTCTAGTTTTGGAACCTTGCTAACCTCCAAATAAGGCTTGCCTTCCAGATTTATCTTTTTCAGAATAGGGTCTTTAAAAGAGTCCTAAATTTAGCCTTTTCTTTTGACTACTAGACTTGAGAGACACTATATCCTCACCAGCTTACAACTCAAAATTTGAGCCTTTCCAATTTAGAACTTAGAGCCCTGTTTTCTTCATACCTTCAACTCAAAACCTTCTTATCATACTGTTAGCATGTTTTAAAAATCTTAGTGACAATTAAGCATAGCACTTATAGTAACAATCATAACAGTAAGTCCCTTCAATGGCTGGAATTAGGTTTTACCATAGGATGCATTCAGTAAATATTTACTTAAAGTAGAAAAAAATAATAACTTATAAAAATTACACATTGCCTATCATGAACATTGACAGCTGTCAATTCAAGTAATTATGAAGATTTTATATAGGAGGGATGTTCACAAGGAAAAGTTCAGGTACCATTCATAGGCTATTCCATGTCACAGAGAGTATGAGTCCAATTCAGAGCCATTTTTTCTTATTTTATAAAATTAAAAAAGTCTGAAAACCAAATGAGCTACCAACTTACATTAACATTGGTTCAAGCTTCTATTTTTTAGATCGACTGTTTGCAGAAGTAGGCACAAAGTAGTATTTCCCTGATGTGTCATCACCAAGCATCTTCCTCCAACATACATGCCGTGATCTGAACTCTACAAGTGGAAGATTCACTTTAGGTGAGAACACAGGTAAAAAAAATCATCACCTTGGTTTAGATTTTCTAATTCCTGTCACTGAAAGCAGTTCACAAATGCAAATAAACAAATGGGAAAAATATGTGGGATTCTATTCTTGTCTTTTTATAGAAGAGAAATTTTGAGAATAAATGTTTAATTGTTAAAGGAAAGAACTTGTTGGAATTTCTACCATCTACTAGTAAAATGACAGTAACAAGTATGTATCACGGTGTCAGGGGGTACTAGACTTATCAGGGGGATCATTTTTAAATTATATAAATGCCCAATCACTATGTTATGCATCTGAAACAAATATAGAATAATATTGAATATCAACTGTAATTTAAAAAATGAAAATAAAATAACAGTAACAATTGTAGTAATAATTTCTTGTTCAGCTCTGCAAAATCCCATATGGGGAAAATCAGACCTTTACTCTTGAATATAATGTGATTTCAGTTTCAACAATATAACTGCCGTTTCAGTTAATCACAAAGAATTACCATTGCACTTACTAGGTGTACCACTTAATAAGGCATATTTTATTCAATAGATGGAGTTACACATATGTTGATATGTATGTGATTTGATATGTATGCTATTTTGTTGTATTGACAACAAGCTTCAAACTTCATATGTCAAATTTGCTGAAGGTGTTAACATTATAGATATTTTTACACTTAAAAATGTCAAATTTTGTGCCAAAAAAAGAACATTTGTGGGAAGCTATAATTCATTATTTTGAAGAAAAGTGCTGCTGAGTACTTCAGGAAGCTTGTGGTGAACATGCTGCAACTCAAGATACTTGTGAACGCTGATTTAAATGCTTTACAAGTGATGATTTCAATGTGAAAGACAAAGAACGTTCAGGTCAACCAAAAACGTTTGAAGACCAACAGTTACAAGCATTATTGGATGAAGATGCGTGTCAAACTCAAAAACAACTTGCAGAAAGATTAAACGTTGCTCAGTAAACAATTTCCTATTATTTACAAGCAATGGGAAAGATTTTAAAGGAAGGAAAATGAGTGCCACATCAACTGAACAAAAGACAAATGGAAAACTGAAAAGTCATCAGTAAAATGTTGCTTCAACTGCACGAAAGAAAGTCTTTTTTGCATCGAATTGTGACTGGTGATGAAAGGTGGATTTATTTTGAGAATCCCAAATGCACAAAGTCATGGGTTGATCCAGGTCAACCATCAACATGGACTGCAAGGCCAAATCGCTTTGGAAAGAAGACAATGCTCTGCATTTGGTGGGATCAGGAAGGTGTGGTGTACTATGAGCTTCTAAAACCAGGTGAAACTGTTAATACTGATCACTACTGACAACAAATAATCAATTTGAACCACGCTTTGATCGTGAAACAATCAGGATGTGCCAGAAGACACGGCAAAGTAATTTTGCTTCATGATCATGCACCATCACACACTTCAAAACCAGTTAAAGACACGTGAAAAGATCTTGCCTGGGAAGTATTGGTGTGTATAAAGTGCTAGCATTTTAAGTTTACTTTTAGATATAGAAAAAATGTAAAAAATTGAAATAAGGAAAAAAGTAAAATAAATCAATGATTTAGAAAATAATTGTTGTTTTGAATGCTTTGGTCCCATTTACTTTCTTCCTTGTGTAACTCAGATTTTCTACCTGTCTTCCAATTTTTAACTTAGAGTCCACTTTAATGAATTGGATATCCCACAGGTCACCCAAAACACTACTCCATCAAAGGCCTTGCTATAGCTCATAGAACATCCTTTGTATGTTCCACTGTATCCACCAGACCTCGCTCCTTCAGATTACCACTTGTTCTGATCGATGGCACACGCACTCTCTGAGCAGCACTTCAAAACATATGAAGAAGTGGAAAATTGGGTCTCTGAGTGGTTTGCCTCAAAACAAGAAAAGTTCTATTGGGACAGTATCCACAAATTACCTGAATGATGGGGAAACGTATAGCTAGCGATGGACATTACTCTGAATAAAGCACTTTTGATGTTTCTCTTGAAATTATTGTGTTTTCTTTGATTACAAAGTCCACGTTATTAACCAATACACCTAGTACTCTATAGCAAACACTGAGCCAATTCTTGGGGATAGAGAATGACTGTTATTTTGTCTTTGTTTCAAGGCAATTGTCTTAGTCCGTTCAGGCTGCTATCACAAAATACCACAGACACGGAGGCTTATAAATGACAGACATTTATTTCACACAGGTCTCGAGGTTGGAAAGTGTTAAAACTACAGTGCCAACAGATTTGGGGTGATGGCTGGTGAGGGCCCACCTCCTAATTCAAAGGCAGCACTTTCTCGTGGTGTCCTTACATGGTGGAAGTATCAACAAAGTCCTCTGGGGCCTCTTATATAAGGGCACTACTCCTATTCATGAAGGCTTCACCTTGTGACCTAATAGCCTCCCAAAAGCTCCACCTCCTGAGACTATCACCTGGGGGATTAGGATTTCAAGGTATCCATTTTGATGTCACACATTCAGACCACAGCAGTGACATTCCCCTGGGGAAATAGACCCTTACAAAGGATGTTCTACGAGCTACAACAAGGCCTTTGATGGAGTAGTGTGTTTGGGTGAATATCCAATTCGTTAAAGTGGCCTCTAAGTTAAAAATTGGAAGACAGGTAGAAAAAACTGAATTATATGAGGAAGAAAATAAATGGGACTAAGGCATTCAAAACAACAATTGCTTTCTAAATCATTGGTTTCTTTTACTTTTTTCTTTATTTCAATTTTTTACATTTTTTTCTATGTCTAAAAATAAACTTAAAATGCTAGCACTTTATACACACCAAACAGGTGAACTGCCTTTTATTCATTAGAGCACACCGAGAATGCACGCAGACGCTCAGCTTCTGGGCAGGTGAAAGCTACCATTATCCTTCTGAAATTCCTTCAGATAAGGAAACAGTGCTTCATGGAAATGTCATAGTTTACAGTACAATTCAAAAGAACCTGCCCAAATCATTTGAAATAGAGAAAGAGATAGATTAAAAGCAAATGTTTGTTTTTTTATTTTGTCTTATTTTTTGTTTGTGCGTTTGTGTGTGTGTTTTGCTATTGAGTTGTAGCATTTCCATATATATTTTGGATATTGACTTCTTATCAGATATATGGTTTGCAAATATTTTCTCCCATTTTAGGGGTTGCCTTTTCACTCTGTTCATTGTTTCCTTTATTGCGCAGAAGCTTGTTAGTTTGATGTAGCCCCACTTGTTTATTTTTTCTTTGTTGCTTGTGCTTTTGCTGGCATAGCTAAGAAATCATTGCCAAGACCAATGTCATGAGGTTTCCCCCTGTTTTCTTCTAGGATTTTTAGAGTTTCAGACCTTATATTTAAGTCTTTTATGCATTGTAACTGGTATTTATGTAGGGGTTAAGATAAGTGTTCAAATTCATACTTTTGCATGTGAATATCCTGTTTTTCCAGCACCATTTGTTGAATACCATTTCCTTTCCACATTGTGTATTGTTGGTATCTTTGTCACAGATCATTTGACTATATATTGCTGAATTTATATCTGGAATTTCTATTCTGTATCATTGGTCTATATGTCTATTTTTTATGCTAGTACTATAATATTTTCATTCCCATTGCTTTGTAATATTTTGGGAGAAAAACGTGGCATTTCCAGCTTTGTTCTTTTTTTGTCAAGCTTTGGCTATTTGGGGTGTGTTTTCTTTTTTATATAAATGTTAAGATTTTTTTTATTTCTGTGACAAATCTTGTTGGGATTTTGATAGGGATTATGTATATCACTTGGGTGCTAAGGTCATTTTAGCAATATTAATTCTTCCAATCAATGAACATGGAATATCTTGCCATTTGTTTGTATTTTCCTCAATTTCTCTTATCACTGTTATATAGTTTTCAGTGTACAAGTTTACAGTTAATTCCTAAATATATTATCCACTAGGGGCCCGGTGCACAAAAATTTGTGCACTCGGGGTGGAGGGAGTCCCTCAGCCCGGCCTGTGCCCTCTCACAGTCTGGGACCCCTCAGTGGATGTCCTATGATGGCCCCAGTCTGCCAGGCGCCTTTTGTGTGTGTATGTGTGTGTGTGTGTGTGTGTGTGTCGCCACTGGGGACCTGCCCCCAGCCGCATCTG
>PVJC01006628.1:0-41457 GCA_004026665.1 Murina feae
CAGCCTAGGCAGGCAGTTGCAACAGAAGCCTCTGGTTTGCTCTAGCTCCATGGCTGCTGGCCTCCATCTTGGCTGGGTTAATTTGCATACAGCCACTCTGATTGGCTGGGAGGCATGGCTTGGCTGGTGGGCGTGGCTGTGAGCAGAGGCTCAGCCAGCCTAGGCAGGCAGTTGCAACAGAAGCCTCTGGTTTGCTCTAGCTCCATGGCTGCCGGCCTCATCTTGGCTGGGCTAATTTGCATACAGCTGCTCTGGTTGGCTGGGAGGCATGGCTTGGCTGGTGGGCATAGCTTGGGTGTCTCAGGTAACAGTCAGTTTGCATATTACTCTTTTATTATATTAAACTAGAGGCCCAGTGCACGAATTCGTGCATGTTGGAGTCCCGCAGCCTGGCTGGTGATCGAGGCTGATCAGGGCGATTGGGGCCAATCAGCAAGGGGGAGGGACCGCAGGAGGTTGGCCAGCTCCAGGAGGTTGGCTATGGGAGCACATTGACCACAAGGGGGCAGCTCCTGCATTGAGCATCTCCCTGGTGGTCAGTGCATGTCATAGCGACTGGTCGATCGGTTGTTTGGTCACTTAGGCATATATATATATATATATATATATATGCTACTCATATAAATTTTTAAAAATAAATACCTGATTACAAGCTAGCCATTCTGGTAATTCTGGAAGCTTGATGCTCAGGTTGATTTTTACAGGAGAGGAGGATGCTGGCTGGGCTTACCAGCAAGCTGAGGAGGCCCTATGGCCCAGGAGCACAGGGGGAAACCACTGGCCTTGGTTCTCTGGGGGGCGGAGCCTATGGTTACTGTCATCTCCTCAGTTTTCAGATTTTTTCCCTATCTTCTGCATGAGCATTTGTACATTATCTTCTTTTTGTTGTTCTTTTTTTCTTTTTTTGTTGCTAATCCTCAGCCAAGGATATTTTTCCACTGATACTTTTAGAAAGAGTGGAAGGGACGGGGAGAGACAGAGAGAAACATTTGTGTGAGAAAGACACATTGATTGGTTGCCTTCTGCATGTGCCTCAACCAGGGCCAGGGATCTAGCCTGCAACTGAGGTATGTGCCAAGTCTGGATTCGAACCTGGAACCCTTCAATCTGCGGGCTGATGCTCTATCCACTGAGCCAGATCAGCTATGGCTATACAGTATTTTAAGCATATAAAGTGTGTTTGCATTACTTTTATAAGAAAGTGTATTTATAATACATGTTTTGAAAATGTTGACAAACATTACTTTTGTTTCCTTCCTCATTTTCTCAAAAGTTAGAAGATTAGAAACCTTTTGTTGCTTCCTGGTGTCCTGATCTTTTTCTGTGTCCCTCCACAGGAAGGAAGCGGGAGTGGTTTAAGGTAGAAGAGGCCATCAAAGTGCTGCAGTACCACAAGCCTGTGCAGGCGTCATATTTTGAGACGTTAAGGCAAGGCTACTCCGCCAACAACGGCACCCCGGTCATGGCCACCACATACTCGGTTTCTTCGCAGACCTTCACGGGCATCAGATGACTGAAGACCTGGAAGAGGGTGGAAATTGGAAACCAGACTGAGTGCAGACCTTCCCTCTCACCCTTGCTCTCCTCCTCTCCTCACAGGCCTCCTCTCTCAAATAAGGCATGGCAGCAGAGAAAGGGCTCAGTGATAATGTTGCTGTTTGGTGTTACGTGATGGGGCTTTTCTTCTCAGTTGGGGGATGGGGGTGTAATTTGTAAGTCCTTTTGTGCATGATCTGCCCCTCCCTGTTCACATCCTACATTCTCAGAGGCCAGCAGCCATCCTCTGCCTCAGATTCTGAAGGGTTCCATCTGTCGCATCCTGGTCCTGGCCAGGCTCTCTTCTTCAATTTTTAAATTTTTTTAAATTAAAGATACCAATATAAGATGAAATCTTTCAAAAATGTGCTCTGTAATGTGCTCTTCTGCCCAGTGGTTGGTTCCTTCCACTACAGGGTACATTTATCTACACATTATTGACTGGGCATATAATATGTAAATAAGTGACTTTTAGAAGAGGAATTTAACTGTTTAAATTTTTCAAGGTTTTGTTTGTTTTTTAATTTGGGGCGTTCTGAAACGGAGCCTCAAAATTTATGTTTTCTTTTAATGTTAGGGACTAGACTAGCTCCCTGTCCCTCCTCTTCCCCAGTCACGACTGCAGTGAGTGGGGCCGGGGGAGCACAGCCTCGTCACAGCGCCCGGATGCATGGCCTTTCTGCTCGAAGCTGTTCCGGGCCCAGGAGGAAACCTCGTTCCTTTTTAGTACCAAGCCAGGAGCAAATGGCCTCCGCTCAGATCCAGGAAGCAGTGATAGAAATGGAATTCCTCCCTGCGTGTTGATGATAAGGATTTGAACTGGGTTCTTGGGATTATTTTCCAAAAACAGGAGCGTTGGGCCCTGTTCCTGTCCTGCTGCTGCTCACCGACAGCAGCCTCTCCCGTGCGTCCATGACGTAGAGCATGCGGACTGGGTCTGGCCTATGTGCTGAGCAGCCAGCCGTCTTCAGTAAGTGCAGCTGTGCAGCCTTCCCCGCCCAGGTAACCATGCTAACGTAACCCGACACGTACACAGGAGGGCAGTCCAGGCGTTTACTTGTCTTTGTAAGGTTGCAGCACTTGCAGGTGCACCATGAGCATGCTCAGAAGCATTGAATGTGTCTCCCCAGCGGTGTAAAGCCGCGATGTGGCAGAATGCGTAACACTTGCTAGAACAGGTACACAGTGCATCGGCTCCCTGCAGACTGTCCTGTGAGGTTTGACACAGGGCTCCTGCTGGCTTCATTTGCAGTTGTGATGTCTAGTTGGGAAGTCAGGGTCTTAAATCTGGAGTCGGGTGGGGAGGCCCTGCTCAGCCCCTGCCTTGGGAAAGGAGCTTGTTGCTCTACCCTCAGTGGCATCTCCTTTGTCAAAACACAGCCAAGATGTGAAATTAGAATCGTAGTTCTCTATTTAAAAATTCTAATAAATACTCAAACTTTGAAAAGCTTTTGCTCTTCCCTCCCACTAGGAGAATCTAATGTATCTGTTTGGCCTGTGTCATAGTTTTCAGCATTTGGGGGGTGTCAGTTGGTGAATTTAAAGTTTGCTATCCCCTTGGTTCGCATCTTCTCTCCGAGTCTTAAAGCAGTGTCCTTCTTACCGTCCCCGCTGGGAAAGGAACTCTGTCGCCACGGAAGGGCCCCCACCGATAGAGACAGCAGCATGGGTTGAGTCTGACGCCACTCACTGCTCACGTCCTGCTTGCTGCCTGGTTTGGGGCATTGGAGGTTCTGTTGAGATACCTGCAGGGACATGAAGCAGGTTCACTAAACACGGCATGGAATCCCAGAAGCACGTCTTCAAGTGCTTCTCCCCCTGGGAGGCGGATGGAGGTGCTTTTGCAGAGCAGTCGGTGTCTGGGAAGGGAACCGCAGTGTACAGCGACTGGGTCTGTGGTCTGAGAAGTCTTCTGGGCGGAGAACAGCACTGCTCTGCGAAGCCCAGCTTGGATTGGTGGTGGTGTCTTTGGGTCAGGAAGGTGGACGGTGCCGAGGAATATTGTTCAGTGACATGAGTGGGCGCTGTGAGTGCAGTTAGTGAGAGAGCGTGCGCTGTTTGCATGACTGCTAGCAGGAGGCTTTGTCCAGCGGTGTTGTCTGTTTGGCACTGGGTTCTGATGAGCAGGGACCAGTGTGTCCCCCCGGCACTGCGAACACTGCAGCTGCCGTGACTGTACTCGCAGTCCTTTTGTGATATCTCCCCAGAGAAAGTAAGAGAGAAGCAAAAGAAGCCACAAAAAGTGCCCTACTTGCAAAATTCTTCGTTGACACCAGCTTGCCATTCGTTCTGCTCCACAGAAACAGGTGTGTGTCCAGGGCAGAGACCACCTCTCTCACAGGGAGTCTGCATGTTCTGGATTCTGGCATCACCTGAGCATCCAACCGAGGCCACACCCTCAGGGTGGAGAAGGGTAGTAATGGGTCTTTAAATTCACATTTGTGTTTAGTTTGTAGATTGCAGCCATCGGGGAAACACAAGTGAGGCCATGCCATCCTCATGGACCAGGACGAGTGAGAGTGTGTGTGTGTGTGTGTGTGTGTGTGTGAGACAGAGACAGAGACAGAGAGAGCACACGCTACTCTCAGGAGTCAGATGTATTAGATTTTTTTTAATGTTTTTGTTCATTTTTTAGAGAGAAAGAAGCCTGGGTGTGAGAAGCATGTGTGGGATTGTTGGTGGCCTTCCTGCGCGGGGCAGCAGATGAGACAGGAGTCGAGCTTTCTCACAGCAGACATTACAGGACGGACACATTAATGAACTGACTTGTTTTTACAAGTGTCTGCTGCCCGGCGCCCTGCACGGGGAGGGCCCGTCATGCCGAGTCTGAGCTGAGCCCTCTGGAGGAATCAAAGCGGGTGCTGCCCCCCTCTCATTGCGTGCAGTGCCTGGGCCGTGGCTCAGGCCGTGGGGCGTTCTGTGGGCGTAAGGCAATTGGGCCTGACTCCCCAGCCTCTGGGGAGAGGGGGTCAGTGCCCTCTGAGAGTATTTGCAGCGGTTTTGTAAACATGTTGCTACATAGTCAAGTTCCTTCATGGCAAAAAAATACTTTGTTTTGCTGTTAGGAGTCAGCCCATGTGAGTTCTCAGACTTGTTTAGAAGAAAAAGTTCCAGGAAGGACCGGCTTCCTCACTCTCCTCCCTTTCTCTTCTCCACGGACAGTGGTCATGGAGGCCTGGGCCTCTGCCGGAGGACTGGCCGTCTTCTGTGGGGCTGGCGTGCATTGCACGGCCGTGCTTGCCTCTCTCCCATTCCATCTGGTGCTGGAGTCGCTAGCACGGCTGTCGACCTCCCCACCTGATCTCTTTTTAAACAGTTTAGCCTGAGCCACATTTTCTTTAGTTTACAGAAAGGATTTCATAACAATGTGATTTTGCCACAACTGTAATTTGTAATGTCCTGAAGTGCTCTGTAAGCCTGTCATAGTTGAGAGTAGGTTTAGAATTAGAAGAAATGCCTGCAGAATCACAGTGGGATGCAGTTCTGCTTTAAGGGAAATAAGGGTTAGTGACCATTGACGAGTTAGCGTTATCCTGGTCCCGATGCATTTCAGGAAATAACCCACATTTACAAGAAACAGTGGAGACGTCAGGACACAAGTCAGCAGTTCAGAGCGAGGGCATCATGTAGTAGCGGTGAATCGTGCAAGCACTTCTCTGGTTCTTACTCTGGAAGATGAGGCGGTCGGCACAGAGGCGGTGAGTTCACACGGCCTGGTCAGTCACTTCCTGTGGGTCCTGCTGGGTGGCACCTCTTTCCTGGCTGTGCTGCTCCATGTTGGCTGCTCCATCAGGCACCTTCTCGCTCAGAACAGAGGGGACAGCAGCCCAGACAGAGCCAGCCTCTCTCGGTCCAGAGAGCTGTGCTCCACGACACTTGAGATGTCACTGAAACAGTGGGACATTGAGACTGTCAGGTGGATTGTACAATGGGAAGCACTGACTGCAGCCTGTGAAAGAGGCTGCTATCACAGCCTTGGGCCGTGGGGACTAGGCAAACTCCTGCCCCCACAGGCAGCAGCGCTTTCCCACCACGTTCTCGCCTGAGCTGATACCCTCTCAGGGATGGAAGAGGCCTAAGCAGGACACCTGAGAAAATGACACCTCTCACCTTCAGGTCAATCACATAACCTGTCCTCCAAGGCCCCTTAAAAATCTATAAAGAGAGAAGCAAAAATCCCATTGCGGTTGGTTTGGACGGGCTCCTTGCGCTGAGGCGAGTGGTCACTGGTGCATCTGCAATGTGAAGTTTCTAAGTAAAAAGGCGTGTCTGCCTCTGAGGCTTTGCGATCGATTCACAGCAGCAAGCAGGGAGCTTGAGCTTGTCTCAGGGTGAGACTGCAGAGCAGGGAGCTCTCAGGTACACGCAGAACCCAGCGTGCCAGGAGGACTGTGCTGGAGAGGAAATGAGTCGGCTGTCTGTTCCTCCAGCAGTCAGTTGTTTATTTGATTGCTCTAGGTTTCCTTCGGTTTACATTCCATTGTTAACCCCAAAGGGGCCACCAGCACACCAGAGGAGGCATTGAAAACCCTGGAGATGGGCTTTAAAAGATACAGTAGTTGTCGCTCCCCGGGTTCGGGTTCATCAGCCTCACGGCAGGCAGTCCAGAGTGAAGGTTTTGTTAATCATTGAGTTGAAGAGCTTAAATACTGGTTCTGGAACAATTGCGTACTAAATTGCTTACCATCTGTGGTCACGGTCTGTGGGTGTACCTGTGAGCGAACATCTTGACAGTCCAGTAAAACCACTCTGCTGGGCTTGAGGTCCCATTTAGATCAGAATCTTAGGTCTTTGTAATTCTTTAGGAAAACACAAGCTGCCTTCCCCTCCGCTGCCCGGCAGGTGGGCGCAGGGGCTCACCTGTAGGAAGCAGTGTACCATGTGCTTGCCTGGAAACCCCACTTACCTAACGCTGGTGTGAGCCTGCCCATTGAGCACTTAGTGCTGAACTGAAATGTTCCCTGACGCAGCTGCAGGCCCAGGCGGCCTCTTTTGTGTCCTGTTGAAAAGGCCTTTCAGGCTCACTAGCACGTGACCTGAGAAGACATCTAGTTTTGGTTACTTTGATTCCAGCAGCATAACCGATGTGACTTACGCTGAGGAAGGTCGAGGCTCATTGTAGAGACACTGGGAGCCAGGACAGGTCTGCTGCACAGAGAGCCTCTCGGGCAGAGGGGAAGTGAGGCCGCGGCAGCTTCCAGAGCTGAGGTGGGGGGAGGAACCGAGGGCTTCTGCTTAGCAAGCAGGCAGCCCTGCTCCTCGGGAGAGCAGGAAGGATCCCCAAGGACATGGCAGGTGTCTAGGCCACAGCGCAACCCGCCCTTCACCTTCCCACACGCTCAGAACCCGGGGGGCTCCCTCCAAATTCAAATTTGCTTCAGAGTCTTGCTTAGCCTGAGAACGTCACCCTTTTGCTTCCGCCCGTGGGTGAACTTGTGTGGACGCTGCTCAGGGCACAGCTACACAAGTGAGGCCAGGGCCAGGGGCATAGTGTTGCGTTTAGCAGTTAGACAATTAGAGCAGTTAACTCTGTTGTAAAAGAAATGCAGTATGTGGTGCCGTGTTGTAATGTCAGGTCTGTGTTTATTGTTTTGTGGTCTGAAAACTTTCAAACTGGTTTATAATCAAAAGGTTGGTGGTTAAAATGAGTAAAATGTCGGTCAGTACATCTAAGTAAAGGAAGATAGCTACCGGTGTGCCCTGTGTGTGAGGAAGGGCAGAGCACTGGAGGGTGGTGGGTGCTGCTATAACAGTAATGCAAGTGTCTGGGGCCTACCCAGGTGTGTGACTCCCAGAGAGCTTAGTCGCATCTTCATCCTCGCTCTTGCCGGCCCCGCCTTTATTTCAAGGACTTGGTCTTCCGTCCCGTCCAGTGAACGTGGTAGGGGTGGGCTCTGAGGAGTTGGCAAGCCCTCGCCCTGTTTGCTCAGCTGCAGGGTAGGCTCTCAAACTGCATAAGGTCACCTCCACTCCTTCATCTGCTCTCAGCATCAGAAAGGTTGAAATCCCTGGACCATTCCAGCTCTAAAACGGATGAGGTGCGCATGCTTCCAAACCCTGTGGCAAGTTCATGAAGGTATTTCCAGGGAACCCTTTGGATTGAGGCCAAATACCCAGGATGTATTGAGTTTAACTCTTTCCAAAGACAGAAGTCTTGGTCGCTTCCCTGTGGTGCTCATCCATGTAACAGGCTCCAATGGCCACGTCCGGTCAAGTCTCCAGAACAGAACCAGGGGCCTGTGTACCTGGGGGCCAGCTCCTGGGATCACCCAGGCTTGTCTAGACTGTTCTGATCCCACCGGAACTCTGCTGCTGCCCCTGTGCATCGGGGTCGCTCAGAAAAGCCCTTGTTTCAGCCTTCCCACCATCAGGTCACCGCAGCTTGGACCGCTTTGCCAAGTGGGCATGTGCCCATTCGGGCCGTGTGCTCGGCTTTGTACAAAGGAGAGAGAGTGGACCCTCAGTGGGCTGAACGCTCCGCATTGGAGAGATTGGCAGAAATACCCCCAGAGGAGCTCAGCAGAAGGGAAGCCAAGGAACTGCGCTTGTACAGGAGGAGTCCTCTACCCTCTTGGGACCTGGTGCTGCATTGAGTCCAGTCTGCACCCCAGTCCAGATGCATTAGGACTTACGTTCCACCCCATGGGTATATGGCTTCATGTTCTGTTCCTTTTGTTTCCAAACAACCTTGCTTGGTGTTGCATGGAAACAGGTTTTCCTCCCTGCCCACCCGGGCCATCTGCCCAGGCCTGGCCTCTTCCCTGTGTCTTCACAGCGCCCTGAGGAAGACAGTGCCCACGGCAGCCGCGTGGAGGGAGCGGAGCTTTCCTGTTTCCCTTTCTCAAGCAGGGTTGCTGGGGCGCCTTCATACCTCCCCAAGGTGCGGTTAGCTGTGGTGGAGGGGAAAGAAAGGGGAACAGGGAAAGAAAGAAAGCCCCAGGTTTGCGTTTGAGAGGTGCACAGCAGAGGTGAGCCCCACGCCCCCTGTAAAAGCAGGCCAGCCCCATGTAACCATTCCCCTTCTCGCCTCAAGCGGCTGCTCTGTGGTGCCAGCAAGAGGGCACACAAACCCCTCCCCGCGGCCCAGAGCTTTGGCAGTGCCCTGAACCCCCCACCTCCTTTCTGTATAAATGCTTAAACCTGTGAGCGCACTATTCCTTTCTCTATGTTAATCAGCTTTCTTCTCCATTTGAGCTGTGGGGGAGGGAAGGGCATTGGAATCATAGGTTGTAATCTTGTGCCAACCAATAAAACCAGTATTTCATGCACATTCATGCTGGTGTCCATGTCTTCGTTCTAGAGGTTTTCCTTGAGTCCTTCAAATGCGTGTCTGCTGGGTTTGGGGGCACTGCCCCAGAGCTCACCTCTGTCCCCATGGAAGGTTTGCTGTCCAGGGAGTCCAGGTGAGGGCTGGATCGGAGACCCCGGGGCAGACTGGTAGTGCCTGTGCTGCAGGGCAGGGATGAGCCACATCCCAGATAACTGGAGAGCATGCGAGAAGTGGCCCCCTGTGTGGAATCAGGAGGTAGGCTGGGGGGCTGGGGCGGTATTTGCAGACATGAGGTAGACCTCCAGGCAGAGGACAGCCAGGGGCCATCGGTGGGACAGCAGCAGTAAGTGCGCTGGGTCCCCAAGGCCAGAGGACAAGTGAGCATTTGAACTGTAATGAGGAATGAAGCACAAGGAGGCCAAATTACAGAGACCACGAGAGCCAGGCCAGGGAGTCTGGCTCTATACAGGTGATGCTTTTAATATATACATACACACACACACACATATATTTAATCCTCACTTGATATTTTTCAATTAATTTTAGAGAGAGTGGAATAGAGAGTAAAAGAAGAAACATTGATGTGAGAGAAACACATCAATTGGTTGCCTCCTGACCAGAGCCTGGGCCCAGGAGGAGCCTCCAACCAAGGTATGTGTCCTTGACCGGAATCAAACCTGGTCTGCAGTTGGACATTCTACCCATTGAATCAAACCAGCGAGGGCTAAATTTGATTGATTTTAGAAAGAGAAACATCAATTTTTTGTTCCACTTATTTATGCACTTACTGGTTCATTCTTATGTATGCCCTGACTGGGGATTGAACCCGCATATCGGGACAACACTAACCGGCTGAGCTACCCGCAGGGCCAGGTGAAGACAGCCATGTAGAATCAGCCACGACAGGAGGCTGGGGAGCAGCGAATGGCCTGGAAGCTTGCAACGTCCATCCGTCCGTGAGGCAATACAGGTTCAGTGAGTGGACCTGGGGGGCAGAAACAAGAAAAAGGAGCATGTCCACCAGGTATACACAGTCTCCACCACGGCAGGCAGGCCACTGACTCCACGGCACAGCCAGGCTGCGTACCCACAGGCCACGGTAGTCAGTGTGCCAAGTATCGCTCCCTGGATAGACGACGCATGATAAATGTCAACCAAGTCACCTGGTGAGTGCACCGGCTGTCTGTGTAGGCACCAAAAATAGGCAGAAAGCTGGTTACTGAACAATAACAGCCTGGGGACATCATGCCACCACCGGACACAGCCCTATCAGGGGTCAGGGTACTTTGCCCATAATGTTCAGACTCCCAGGCCTCCTCTGTCAGCAGGCCTCCTGTGATGCTCACCCCCTTACGCCATCAAAGGCTTCTTTCTTTGGCCAGATGTAAGTGCGTAATGAGGCTGGCGCTTAGGCATGCTGCTGATGCCAGTGATCCTCAGGAAACCACCGCAGGGCCCCGTCTGCTTGGGAGCTGGGGTTCCAGAAACTCCATTTGCTCATGTCAGGTCACAATGAGCCATTTTACAGGCGGCCCTCACGTGTTCTACACTCACAGAGGGTACATGTAAGCTGGGGTCACCTTGCTGCAGCCCCGTCTCCCAGGAGCTGGCAAGATGTGGCTAGAGAGACGTCTACAGAGGCCCCAGGCTCTGAGCATGGGTGACAAGAGAAACAGCCAAGAGGATACCAGTGCAGCTGTGATGTTGCACTGGAAATGGCACCACAGAGTGCACTGCACTGGCTAGGCCCCCTCATGCTGGGTGGCAGCTCTGACCCTCCACACCATATGGAATTGGCAGAATTGCACTCCTACCCAAGTCAGGCTGGCTTCCATCCTCTCCCGAGGCTGGCACCATGCCCAAGAGAGCCTGGTGTTTAAATCATGGACTTCTTTGCTTTCTGGTTTCAGACACATTTGGGGTGTGAAAGGTTTATTTCCTTGGTCTTGTGACACCCAGCTGGGAGGCTCCAGGTTCTATGTCCTGCATAGCAGCGATGTGCTCAACCCAGGACAGCCTCACAGGCACCGCTTTGGGTGACAGATGGCATGAAATGGGAGAGGTGACAGCTGAGGAGGTAGCCATTGCATGTGGGGTGACAGGGAATGCTGGAGAGAGCTTCAGGCAGGGGGACCATGGAAGGTGGGATGGAGTAAGGGATTCAGAAAAGGCAGGAAGGACAGTCATTCAACAAAATCCGCTTGCTGAAATAAAAACAATTTCAAAGAGGCTGCTCACTTGATATAATAGAAGGTGAACGTTGAAATTAGACCAGGGCTCAGCTTAGCTGTCAAGCTCTGTGATCTAGGACAAGTGACCATCCCTATTCCCACCTGTTCAGTGGGGGAAACCTCTGCAGCACTGAATTGTGAGTGTGAAGCAAAGAAGTGTGTGACCGCAGGGTGGCTGTGAGTGACACCTGCTGGGGAAACATCCAGGGCTGTGCTAAATCACTAAATTAACCAGTTATCTGCCACAATATTTTGAATTTAATTAAAAAAGGTCCACCGCTTGCATCTATAGGCATTTATGGTGTATAAATGGTTAAAAAATAGTCACAACAGACACACATAATCACAATGCAATGTGACAAATGCGATGAAAGAAGGCTGAGGGCCCATGTGCAGCTTCACACAGGATGAAGACATTTGAAGGGCCAGCATGCGCAAGAGCAAGGCACTATGCTGGGCAGCAGCCAGTTTGCTGGGGCTGAAACAGGATGGCAATAGTGGGCAGAGGCTTCAGAAAAGGTCAGCCAGGGTCAGGTGGCCAGGCAGGCTGTGTGAACTTTACTCCGTGTGACTAGGAAACTGACAAAGATTTTAAACAGAGCATGACTGTATCTGGACATCTGGGGGAGACGACACTGCTTTCCACCAAGTCCCAGGCCTTCGTGCCAGGCGATGTGTGACGGCTTCACGTTCAGTCTTCACAGTCCTGTGACACACAGGGCCTGTGGTCAGACATGGAGGCTTAGGAAAGCAACTACTTTGTTGTACCAAGCCAGCCCCAGGTTCCGTTCCCTGGCCCCACATTGGGCGCCATATGTGCCAAGCCAGATCAGCCATGAGTGAACCTGAGAGAGGATGGTGAAGGATGGAGAAGACAGACAAGAGAATAAAGCTGGGTGCTAGATGGGACTCTGCCCACTCTGATGGAGAGACAGTGCCCCAGCCTGCAAGCTGAGTCTTTATTTTACAGCCAGATTCCACGAGGCAAAGTAAGGGCGTGGTTACAACATTCTTGAAGGTTTCGAATCTACTCAATTACATGCACCTGATCAAGTTTTGTTTACTTGCTGCATCTCCTGCAGCCCCTATCACTCAGGCACGTGGGACCACAGGTTCAGAGCACAAGGTCAAGCTTACACCTAAGCCTTTCGCTATAATTGTGCTGGGACTTGCACGTGGCTTTGCCACAAGAGGATTGTGCCCTCCCATTAGTCCCAGGCTTGAACCTGTCCAAACGCTGTAGCCGCTCTCCACATTTTGTAAAAGTATTAGGAGAACAAATGTTTTTTAAAGAATTTTTATTAATTTTTAGAGAGAGAGGGGGAGAGAGAAACATCAGCTGCTCCTCTACCAGCGATCGAGGCTGCAACCCAGGTGTGTGACCGGGAACCCAACAGGCAACTTCTTGGTGCACAGCCCAAAGGTCAGCCACTGCACACACCTGCCAGGGCTAAGAGAAAATCATAAGGAGGTGGTGGCTCAATCATAGTGGCTGAGCCGCCACCTCCTATACCTTCTCTGCTTCTTTTTCTTTTTCTTCTTTTGGAAGAGCTGGTAAAGGATTAATGTTAATGCCTCTTTAAATGTTTGGTACAATTGGCTAGTAAAGCCATCTAGTCCTGGACTTTTCTTTGTTGGGAGGTGTTGTTTTTTTAAAAAATTCTCACAGATGATACGTTTTTATTGATTTTGAGAGGGAGTGAACGAGAAAGGGAGAACCATTGATCAGTTGCCTCCAGTAGGTGCCCTGATGGGGAATCAAACCTGTAACCTTCTGGTGTACGGGATGACACTTCAACCAACTAAGCAAGCTGGCCAGGGTGTTTCTGATTATTGGTCCAGTTTTATTACTTACCATAGTTTTGTTAAGAGTTTCTATTTCTTCTTGAGTCCATTTTCAAAATTTCCATGATTTTAGAAATTTGTTTATTTCATCCAAATTCTCACATTGCCATACAGTTATTCAGTGTTCTCTTATACTCCCTTTAATTTCTGTGAAGTCAACAGTAATGTGCCAGCCTTCATTTGTGATTTTAGTTATTTGCATCTTCTATTTTTTTAAATTTATCTTTATTGTTGAAAATATTACAGATGTCCCATTAGTGTTTTCTATTGACACCCTCCACCCCACACCCACCCTTCCCAGGTCTTCACCACTCTATTGTCTGTGTCCATGGGCTATGCATATATGCATATAAGTTCCCCAGTTAATCACTATGCATCCCCCCCACCCCTTCCCTCTGAAATTCATCAGGCTGTTCCATGCTTCTGTGTCTCTGTATCTATTTTGTTCATTAGATTCCACATATAAGATCATGTGACATGTACCTTTCTCCAACTGGCTTATTTCACTTAGCATAATACTCTCCAGGAACATCCATGCTGTTGCGAATGGTAAGAGTTCTTTCTTTTTACAGCTGCGTAGTATTCCATTGTGTAAATGTACCACAGTTTTTTTTTATCCGCTCATTTGCTGATGGGCACTTAAGCTGTTTCCAGATCTTAGCTATTGTAAAGTGCATTGCTAAGAACATAGGGGTTCATATATCCTTTCTGATTAGTGTTTCAGTTTCTTGGGATATATTCCTAGAAGTGGGATCATTGGGTCAAATAGCAGTTCCATTTTTAATTTTTTGAAGAAACTCCATACTGTTTTCCACAGAGGCTGCATCAGTCTGCATTCTCACCAGCACTGAACTAGGGTTCCCTTTTCTCCACATGCTCACCAACACTTGTCATTTCTTGGTTTGTTGATAGTAACCATTCTGACAGGTGTGAGATGGTACCTCATTATTATATTAATCTGCATTTCTCAGATGATTAGTGACATTGAGCATTTTATCATCTCTCTTGGCCTTCTTTATGTCCACTTTGGAGTAGTGTCTATTTAGGTCCTTAGCCCATTTTTTTTATCTTTATTGTTCATATTATTACAGTTGTTCCTCTTCCCCCCCCCCATAGCTCCCCTCCTCCCAGTTCCCACCCATCCTCTGCCCTTACAGCCTCCACCACTGTCCTCATCCATAGGTGTACGATTTTTGTCCAGTTTCTTCCCAAACCCCCAACACCTCTTTCCCCCTGAGATTTGTCATCTCCCTTTCTATGCCCTTGATTCTATTCTATTCACCAGTTTATTCTGTTCATCAGATTTTTTTATTCACTTGATTTTTAGATTCACTTGTTGGTAGATATGTATTTGTTGTTCATAATTTTTATCTTTACTTTTTCTTCTTCTTCCTCTTCTCAAAGGATACCTTTCAGCATTTCATATAATACTAGTTTGGTGGTGATGAACTCCTTTAGCTTTCTCTTGTCCGTGAAGCTCTTGATCTGACCTTCAATTCTGAATGATAGCTCTGCTGGGCAATGTAATCTTGGTTGTAGGTTCTTGCTGTTCATCACTTTGAATATTTCTTGCCACTCCCTTCTGGCTTGCAAAGTTTCTGTTGAGAAATCAGCTGACAGTCTTATGGGTACTCCCTTGTAGGTAACTGACTGCTTTTCTCTTATTGCTTTTAAAATTCTCTCCTTATCTTTTGCCCTTGGCATTTTAATTATGATATGTCTTGGTGTGGTTCTCCTTGGATTCCTTTTGTTTGGAGTTCTCTGAGCTTCCTGGATTTGTAAGTCCATTTCTTTCACCAGGTCGGGGAAGTTTTCTGTCATTATTTATGCAAATGAGTTTTCAATATCTTGCTCACTCTCCTTCTGGCACCCCTATAATTCTGATGTTGGTATGCTTGAAGTTGTCCCAGAGGTACCTTACACTATCTTCATATTTTTGGATTCTTTTTTCTTTTCTGGTTGGGTAGTTTTTGCTTCTTCATATTTCAAATCTTTGACTTGTTTCTTGTGATCCTCTAGTCTGCTGTTGGGTCTCTGTATATTATTCTTTATTTCAGTCAGTGTATGCTTAATTTCTAGCTGGTCCTTTTTCATATCCTCGAGGGTCTCACTAAATTTATCAGCCGTTTCTAGAAAATTCTTGAAAAACCTTATAATCGTGATTTTGAACTCTATATCCAGTAGTCTGCTTTCCTCCGTTTCTGTCATTTGTGACCTGTTTCTTTGTCTCCACATTTTGGCTGCTTTTCTGCATTGATAGAGTGGCTTTCTGTACTAGGTGTCCTATAGGGCCGAGTGGCTCAGACAGGTTTTGCATGCACCTGTCTAATTTCCTCACATGATCTTATATGTGGAATCTAAGGGGTTACCTGAGGTGGACACTCTTGGTGCACTCCTTTGGGGGCTTTGTGCACAGTCTTGTAGCTAAGCCTTGATTGTTGTTGGTATCACTGGAAGGAATTGACCTCCAGGCCACTTGGCTATGAGAATCAGCTGTGTCTATGGTGGGAGAACTTCTGTGCTGGATACACCCTTATAGGGCAAGACTTGCTTCAGTGGGGCTTTGGTGCTCACTGAGTCTGCCCCCTGAGTGTGTCCCTTATGTATCTGAGGAGTTGTAATCTGGATGATCCCACTCTGACCACTGGGTACACTGGCTCTTGGATCTCTAAGTAGGTGCTAATTTAGGCTCTGCCTGAGGCTACCCAGCCTTTTATATGCAAAAGCCTCTGCACACAGCTTGGGGTGGGGTCTCAGGGAATCAACAGGGTGGAGCAAACAGCTATGGCTGATCCTCAGCGCAGCCCTAAGAGGTCCTGGGTCTCAGTGTCCCTCGGTAATCACTGTAAGCACCACTGAGAGAAAGCCACTCTGGAGTTCCTCCCACTGCCAGACAGTCCAGATTCTTCCTATATGAGTCTGGATCCCCAGAAACTCACCCAGAACTGGAGTTCCGAGCAGTCGAGAGCTTGTGACTCCCTCTGGATTGAAGAAGATAACCGCGCCCTCAGTTGCCAGCCCTCTCCGCGTGCGAGCCTCCGTACCTCTGCACTTTACTTCCGCACCTCCTCTGAGCCTCAGTGTGCTTTTCCCTTTCTTTCTAGTTGTAGAATTTCCCCTCAGCCAGCCTTCTTGTGGTTCTGGGTGGTGTCTGCCCTTTCTCTTCATTGTAGTTTTGAAGTGGTTGTGGGAGGCAGCAATTTCAGGTGTTTACCTATGCCGCCATCTTGGTTTCTCTCTGACTCTTCTTCCTCTTCCTCTTTACCACCCCTTACAATTATAACAATCACTCTTAGACAACAGGCCATATAAAAGCAGATAGAAGTTTACTGGTGAATAACACATTCTCTCCATTTTGCTGATGAGGCTAACACTGCAGCCTAAGGAACAGCTAGCATTCTTATTTCACTCATTTCACTGTAACCGACTACAGTCGAATGTCAGCTCCATAGGACAGAATATCTTGTCTTCTTTGCTCACTTCTGTTTCTTTAGGGGCTAGAACAGTGCATGGAATGTAACAGGGGCTCAATAAATATTTGTTGAACGAATTAATGAACTTGGCCAAAGTGATGCTAACGACCTGACCATCAGTTGCCTCAGCTGCAGTGGCTGTAGAACTGCCCATAGGTGTTGTGCTGCTCTCTCCAGGGCTGTTCAGCGCCCGGACACGGCGACTCCCTTCAGGGGGTTGACTCAAACTCTAACCTTTGCCCATTTTTAAAATAGATTGTCTTCCTTGTGTTAAGTTGTATGAGTTCCTTATATATTTTGAAAATTAACCCCTTATTGGATATATCATTGCCAAATATATTCTCCCAGGCAGTGGGCTCCCTTTTCGTTTTGTTGATGGTTCTTTGCTGTGCAGAAGCTTTTTATTTTGATATAGTCCATTTGTTTATTTTATCCTTAGTTTCCTTCATTCTAGGAGATATGTCTGTAAACGTATTGCTACAAGAGATGTCTGAGATTTTGCTATTTTTTTCTAAGAATTTTATGGTTTCACGACTTACATTTAAATATTTTATCCATTTTGAGTTTATTCTTGTGTATGGTGTAAACTGGTGATCTAGTTTCATGGGGTTTTTTTGTTGTTGTTGTTTGTTGTGATTTTTTTTTTGCATGTACCTGTCTAATTTCCCCAACACATTCATTGAAGAGACTGTCTTTATTTAAAGCATATTTTTATTGCTTTTAGAGAGGAACAGAGAGGGAAACAGAGATAGAAACATCAATGATGAGAGAGAACCACTGATCGGCTGCATGCCTCCAATTGGGGATAGAGCTCACAACCAGGGCAGGATAGAGCCCACAACCAGAGCAGGATAGAGCCTACAACCAGGGCATGTGCCTGTGACTGGAATCGAACCCGGGACCCCTCAGTCCGCAGGCCAACGCTCTATTCACTAAGCCAAACTGGCTAGGGCTGAAGACTATTGGCTATGTCTTCAGTCCATTGTATGATCTTGCCTACTTTGTCAAATATTAAGCATAATGGCTTAGATTAATTTCTGGGTTCTCTATTCTGTTCCATTGATCTACATGCCTGTTCTTATGCCAGTACCAGGCTCTTTTGAATTCAGTGGTTTTGTAATATAATTTGATATCTGGTATTCTGATTCCTCCAACTTTGTTCTTCTTTCTCAAGATTACTGTGGCTATTAGGGGTCTTTTTTGGTTCCATATAAATTTTTGTAGTGCTTGTTCTAAATCTGTGAAATATGTCATTGGTATTTTAATAGGAATTACATTGAATTTATAGATTGCTTTGGGTAGTATGGACATTTTAATGAGGTTGATTCTACCAGTCTGTAAACACGTTACATTTTTTCACTTGTTTATATCTTCCTCTTTCTCTTTTTTTCAATGTCCTGTAGTTTTCCTAGTACAGGTCTTTTACCTCCTTGGGTAAGTTTCCTAAGTATCTTAATTTTTTTGTTGCAATGGGGTAAATGGGATTGCTTGTTTAGTTTCTCTTTCTGAGAGTTCATTATTGATGTATAAAAAGGCCATCATTTTTTCGGTGTTGATTATGTATTCTGCTACATTGCCAAATTCATTGATTAAATCTCATAGCTTTTTGGTGGAGTCTTTAGGGTTTTCTATGTACAATATCATGTCACCTGCAAATAATGAAAATTTTACTTCCTTTCCAATTTGGATGTCTTTTATTTATTCTTCTCTGATTGCTATGGCTAGGACTTCCAGGGTTTTGTTGAATAAGAGTGGTGAAAGTGGACATCCCTGTCTTATTTCTGTTCTTAGGAGAAATATTTTTAGTTTTTGCCCATAGAGTATAATGCTGGTTGTAGGTTTGTCATATATTGCCTTGATTATGTTGAGATTTGCTCCCTCTATTCCCACTTTGTTGAGAGTTTCTATCAAAAGTGGGTGTTGGATTTTGTCAAATGCTTTTTCTGCATCAATTGATATGATCCTGTGATTTTTGTCTTTCAGTTTGTTCATGTGATGATGTATCACGTTTATTGATTTGTGAATATTGTACCAGCTTTGCATCCCCGGAATAAATCCCATTTGGTCATGGTGTATGACCTTATCCTATATAATAAAAGGGTAATATGCAAATTGACCCTAACAACAGAACAACTGGGAATGACTGGTCACTATGACACACATTGACCACCAGGGGGCAGACATTCAATGCAAGAGATGCCCTCTGGTGGTCAATGCGCTCCCATAGGGAGAGCTCTGCTCAGCCATGGCTGTCAGCACAGTTGTGGTGGTGGGAGCCTCTCCTGCCTCCTCAGCAGTGCTAAGGATGCCCAACTGCAGCTTAGGCCTGCTCCCAGCTGGCAAGTAGACATCCCTCGAGGGCTCCTGGGCTATCAGAGGGATGTCTGACTGCCAACTAGGGGAATGGGCCTAAGCCAGCAGTGGACATCTCCTGCGGGGGTCCCAGACTGTGAGAGGGCACAGGCTGGGCTGAGGGAGCCCCCCGGTCCTCACCTGAGTGCACAAATTTTTGTGCACTGGGTCTCTAGTTTAATATATTGCTGGATACAATTTGCTAAAATTTTGTTGAGGATTTTAGCATCTATGTTCATCAGGAATATTGGCCTGTAATTCTCTTTCTTTGTAATTATCTGGTTTGAGAATTAGGGTAATGTTGACCTCATCAAAAGAGCTTGGAAGTGTTCTTTCCTCATGAATTTTTTAGAATAGTTTGAGGAGGACAGCTGTTCTTTGAATGTTTGGTAAAACTCCCCTGAAGCCATCTGGACCAGGGCTTTTGTTTGCTGTGAGTTTTTGTTTTTTATTTTTATTACTGCTTCAATTTTATCTGTAGTTATTGGCCTATTCAGGCTTTCTGATTCTTCCTGATTGAGTTTTGGAGGATTGTATTTTTTCTAGGAATAGTCATTTATAGTATTTTTTATGGTCCTTTGTATTTCTGTGGTGTCACTTATTACTTCACCTCTTCCATTTCTGATTTGTTTATTTGTGTCTTCTCTTTTTGTTTCTCCATGAGTCTGGCTAGAGGTTCAATAATCTGATTTATCTTTTCAAAGAACCAGCTCTTGGTTTTATAGATCTTTGGTATTGTTTTTCTAGTCTCTACGTCATTTATTTCTGCTCCAATATTTTTTAAATAACTATTTTTCATTTTTTAAAATATATTTTTATTGATTTCAGAGAGAAAGAGAAACATTAATAATGAGAGAGAATCATTGAACAGCTGCCTCCCGCACATCCCACACTGGGAATTGAGCCTGCAACCCAGGAATGTGGCCTGACTGGGAATCAAACTGTGATCTCCTGGTTCATAGGTCAACTCTCAACCACTGAGCCATGACAGCTGTGAATTTATCTTGTTTTTTGAGGTAGGCCTGTAATGCCATGAACTTCCCTCTCAGAACTGCTTTCACTGTGTCCCATAGATTTTGGGTTGTTGTGTTCATTGTCATTGGTTTCCAGGAAGTTTTTTATTTCATCTCATTGATAACGCATTTGTTGTTTAATAACATGCTATTTAGCCTCCATGTGTGAATGTTTCGGGGTGTTTTTATTATAGTTGATTTCTAATTTCTTTCCATTGTGGTCTGAGAAGATGCTTGATATGATTTCAATCTTCTTGAACTTGTAGAGACTTCGTTTGTGTCCTAACATGTGGTCTATCTTTGAAAATGTCCTATGTGCACTTGAAAAGAATGTATATTCTGCAGCTTTGGGGTGAAATGTTCTGAAAATGTCAATTAATTCCATCTGATCTAGTGTGTTGTTTAGGATCGCTGTGTGTTGATTTTTTGTCTAGAAAACCAGTGATGCCCAACTGCTGTAGCTCAGTGGTTTAATATCGACCCGTGAACCAGGAGGACATGGTTCGATTCCCAGTCAGGGCACATGCCAGGTTGCAGGCTGGATCCCCGGTGGGGTGTGTGCAGGAGGTAGCCAATTGATGATTCTCTCTCATCATTAATGTTTCTATCTCTCTCTCTCCCGTCCTCTCTGAAATCAATAAAAATATTCTTTAAAAAACAACAATAAGTGATGTCAGTGGAGTGTTAAAGTCCCCTGCTATGATTGTATTGCTGTCAATATCTCACTTAAAATCCTTTAGAACTTTTTTTTATATAGTTGAATGCTCCTGTATTGGGTGCATATCTGTTCACCAGAGTTATATCCTCTTGTTGTATCGATCTCCTTAATATTATGAAGTGCCCATTTGTGACTGATTTATTTCACTTAATTTAATGTCTTCAAGGTGCATCCATGTTGTAGATGTGTCAAAACTTCATTCCTGTCCTACCTGGTTTTACTCAGTGGTTAGAGTGTTGGCTCAAGGACTAAAGGGTCACAGGTTCAATTCCAGTCAAGAGCATGTACCTCAGTTGCAGGCTCAATCCCTGGTCCTGGTCGGGGTACATGTGGCAGGCAACCAATCAATGTGTCTCTCTCACATTGATGTTTCTCTCTCTGTGTCTTTACTCCTTACTTCCACTCTACCTAAAAACTAATAGAAGCAATATTCTCAGGTGAGATTAACAACAACAACAACAACAAAAACTCTATCCTTTTTAAGGATAATATTCTATTGTACATATTGTTTATCCATTTATCTGTTGATGGGCACTTGATTGCCTCCACCATTTGCCTATTGTGCATAATGCTACTATGAACATGAGTGCACAAAAATATAAATCCAAATATGTATCTGCTTTCAATTCTTTTGGGTATATACCCAGAAGTGAAATTGCTGGATCACATAGTAGTTCTTAATTCTTTGAGGAATCATCATACTGTTTTCTGTAATGGCTAGACCATTTTACAGTTCCACCAGCAGTGCACAAGAATTCCAGTTCTGCTCAGCCAGCATGACTCAGTGATTGAGTTTTGACCTATGAACCAGGAAGTCAGAGTTCAGTTCCCAGTCAGGATACATGGCTGGGCTATGGGTTCAGTCCCCAGTGTGGAGTATGTAGGAGGCATCCCATCAATAATTCTCATCATTGATGTTTCTATCTCTCTTTTCCTCTCCCTTCCTCTCTGAAATAAAAATATATATATTAATAAATAACTTAAAAATATTCTTATAAAAAAAAAGAATTCCAGTTTCTCTGCATTCTCACCAACAGTTATTATTTTCTGCTTTGTTTCATTTTAAATAATAGCCACCCTCCAAATGGGTGTGAAATGGAATCTCATTGTGGTTTTGATTTGCATTTCCACAATGATTGAGCATCTTTTCATGTGCCTATTGACAATTTATATATCTTCTTTGGAGAAATGTCTATTCAAGTCCTATTGGATCACTGTTATATCCATTCTACCAAACTCTTAGTGTATGTATGTGGTAAAATATACATAAAATTTACCATTCTAGCCATTTAAAAATAAATAACTCAGTGGCATTAAATAAATTAATAATGTTGTGCAACCATTACCAATCCTTGTATTTTAATTAGTGAGGTTAAACAATTTACATTTAATGTGATTACTGATAGTAAAGGACTTACTCTGCCATAGTATTTTTTTCATGTAATATCTTTTTGTTTCTCAATCCTTGCATTACTATTCTCTTCTTTTGTATCTGCTTTTTTCCTAGTATATCATTTTTTTTTCCTCCTCATTTCTTAGTTGTTTTCCTCCTTAGTTGGTTTCCTCCTCATTTCTTAGTGGTTACCATGGAGATTACAATGAACATCCTAAGATTAAGAGCTGATTCATCATCCAAAACCATGGAGGCCAGAAACCAGTAGGATGATATATTTGCAATACCAACAGGAAAAACAGAAAACAAAAAAATCTGGCAGTCAATAATTGCAAATCCAGAAATACTGTTCTCCAAAATTAAGGAGAAGTTAAGACATTTCCAGATAAATGAAAACTAATGAAATTCATTGCTACCAAAACTACTGCCCTACAAGAGATGCTAAAGGGAGTCCTAAGACTAAAACAAAAAAGCACTAAATGAAAACTAGTAAGAAAGAAAATAATTGGTAAAAGTAACTCCAAGGTAAATATAAAGACTAGTATTATTATATTTTATGTAACTCCTCTTTTATGTTTTTTACTAGAGGCCCAGTGCATGAAATTTGTGCACGGGGGGTGGTGTCCCTCAGCCCGGTCTACACCCTCTCCAATCAGGGAACTCTTGGGGAATGTCCGACTGCCTCTCATAATCCAGGACCGCTGGCTCCTAACCACTCGCCTGCCTGCCTGATCACCCCTAACCCCCTCTGCCTGCCTGATTGCCTGTAACTGCTCCCCTGCTGGCCTGATTGCCCCCAACCACCTCTGCCTTGCCCCGCACCAGGGACCCAAGATTCCCTCCTCTGGCTGGCTGCAGGCACCCAGGACGTGGGCCAGCTTCACCCGGGCTGGCTACAGCTGCAGGGTACCGTGGGCAGGTGGCTTTGCCCAGGCTGAAGCCACAGGCGCCTGGGACCACAGGGCAGGCAGCTTGTCCCTCTCCTAGGCTGCAGTGTCCCTCCACTCGGTTCTCACCCCACCTCAGGCTGGTGCCCATTCCTCTCTCCCTAGTGTTGAGTGTCTGAGCTGTTATGGCATAATGGCATAATGGTGTGAGTGCATGACAACCAATTGCATATTAGCTCTTTATTATATAGGATATGACTTAAAAGATATAAAGCAATAATTATAAATCTATGTTAACATACACACAATGTGTAGAGATGAATTGGTAGCAACAACATAAACTGTGTGTGTGTGTGTGTGTACAGAATTGGATAGGAAAAATTATGCTATTGAAACTAAGATAGTGTATAGCCCTGGCTGGTCTGGTCAAGGGCACATGCCAGGGTTGCGGGATTGATCCCTAGTAGGGGGCATGGAGGAGGCAGCCAATGAATGATTCTCTCTCATCATTGATGGCGCTATCTCTCTCTCCCACTCCCTTCCTCTTTGAAATTAATAAAAAATGTAAAAAAAAACACTATAATGATATTAACTCAACCTAGATTGTTATAAATGTATCTATTTCTTTATTATTATTTTATTGATTTTTTTATAGGTAGGAAGAGGTGATCTCCCTCCTGATCAAAAAAGCAGCTAGTCACTCCCAGCAACCCCAGAGGGGCATTCTCTCTCATCATTGATGTTTCTATCTCTCTCTTCCTCTCCTTTCCTCTGAAATAATACACACACACACAGGAATCAATAAATATTATAAAATAAAATACATATATTTTAAAATAGCCCTAGCCAGTTTGCTCAGTGGATAGAGCATCAGCCTGTGAACTGGAGAGTCACAGGTTTGATTCCAGTTGGAGGCATGTGCCTCCATTGCAGGATCAATTCTTGGCTCTAGTTGGGACATGTGTAGGGGGCAACCAGTCAATGTGTCTCTCTCACATCAATGTTTCCCTCTCTTGGTCTCTCCCCCTCCCTCCCACTCTAAAAATCAATGGAAAAATATCCTCAGGTGAGGATTAACAAAACAAAAAATAAGACATTTAGTACTATCCTATATAATAAAAGGGTAATATGCAAATTGACCCTAACAGCAGAACAACTGGGAATGACTGGTCACTATGACATACACTGACCACCAGGGGGCAGACGCTCAATGCAGGAGCTGCCCCCTGGTGGCCAATGTGCTCCCACAGGGGGAGCTCTGCTCAGCCACAAGCCAGGCTGACAGCTGCCAGTACAGAGGTGGTGGTGGGAGCCTCTCCTGCCTCCTCAGAAGTGCTAAGGATGTGTGCAGCTTAGGCTTGCTCCCCGCTGGCAAGTGGACATCCCCTGAGGGCTCCCAGGCTTCCAGAGGGATGTCTGACTGCCAGCTCAGGCCCAATCCCCAGGGAGCTGGTCTAAGCCAGCAGGTGGACATCCCCTAGGGGCCCCAGAGTGGGAGAGAGCACAGCCTGGGCTGAGGGACACCCCCTAAGTGCACAAATTTTTGTGCACCAGGCCTCTAGTAAATTTCTCTAATAGAGATGTCCACAAATTGATATGTTTTCATTTTCATTCAGCTCAAAATATTTCCCAATTACTCTTTATCCAGATGTGTGTTATTCATTTTCCAAATATATAATAGGATTTTGCTGTTATAGATTTCTTTTAAGATTTTTTATTGAATTTTTTAAATATATATTTTATTATTTTTTTTTTTACAGAGAGGAAAGGAGAGGGATAGAGAGTTAGAAACTCCAATGAGAAACATCGATCAGCTGCCTCTTGCACACCCTCTCCTGGGGATATGCCCACAACCAAGGTACATGCCCTTGACTGGAATTGAACCTGGGGCCCTTGAGTCCACAGGCTGATGCTCTAGCCACTGAGCCAAACCTGTCAGAGCTTTTTATTGAATTTTTAAAAATTAATCTTTATTTATTTATTTTTAAATATGTTTTATTGATTTTTTACAGAGAGGAAGAGAGAGGGATAGAGAGTTAGAAACATTAATGAAAGAGAAACATCGATCAGCTGCCTCCTGCACACCTCCTACTGGGGATGTGCCCACAACCAAGGTACATGCCCTTGACCGGAATCAAACCTGGGACCTTTCAGTCCTCAGGCCAATGCTCCATCCACCGAGCCAAACCGGTTAGGGCTAATCTTTATTTTTAGATTATTACAGATGTCCCTCTTTTCCCCTTAGCCCCCATAGCTCCCCTTCACCTGGTTCCCACCCCACCCCAGGCACTTGCCACTCTATTGTGTCAATAGGTAATGCATAAATGCATATATCTTTGTCTAATCTCTTCCCTCACCCCCCCACACCTTCTTCCCTCTGAGAATCATCAGTCTGTTCCATTTCTATGTCCCTGATTCTATTCCATTCACCAGTTTATTCTGTTCATCAGATTTTTGATTCGTTTGATTTTTAGATTCAATTGTTGATATATATTTGTCACTTCATTTGTTGTTCATATTTTTTTTATTTTTACCTTTTTCTTCTTCTTCCTCTTCTTAAAGAATACCTTCAGCATCCTATCCAATAAAAGAGTAATATTCAAATTAACCATCACTCCACAACAAAGATGGTAGTGCCCGTAATAGCCAGGGCAGGACACTGACAGCATCACCCCAGCAACGTGAGCCCAGCAGGCATTGCTGTGGCGATCCAGAGCAGGCAAGCGCCCAGCAGGGCCTGCTGGTGGGTCACTGTAGGGACCCCAGAGCAGGCCCACGCGGCCCGCAGGCAGTGCCCAGCTGGGCCTGCTTGCCTGTCGCCATGATGTTGAGTAGGCAGGCCCCGCAGAGAGCAGAGAACCATGAGGAGCAGGCCTAAGCTGTCAGTATGGCATCCCCTGAGGGCTCCTGGATTGGAGAGGGTGTGGGTTGGGCTAAGAGATCCCACCTCCCTTTCCCCACCTCCCCGTGCACAAATTTTGTGAACCGGGCCGCTAGTTTCATATAATGCTGGTTTGGTGGTGATGAACTTTAACTTTTTCTAGTCTGTGAAGCTCTTTATCTGACCTTCAATTCTAAATGATAAGTTTGCTGGGTAGAGTAATCTTGGTTGTAGGTTCTTGCTTTCATCACTTTGAATATTTTTTGCCACTCCCTTCTGGCCTGCATCGTTTCTGTTGAGAAATCAGCTGACAGACATATGGGCACTCCCTTGTAGGAAATTAAATGTTTTTCTCTTGCTGCTTTTAAGATTCTCTCTTTGTCTTTTGCCCTTAGCATTTTAATTATGATGTGTCTTAGTGTGGTCCTCTTTGAGTTCCTCTTGTTTGGGATTCTCTGTGCTTCCTGGACTTGTAAATCTATTTCTTTCACCAGGTAGGGAAAGTTTTCTGTCATTATTTCTTCAAATAGGTTTTCAATATCTTACTCTGGCTCTTCTTCTGGCACCCCCATAATTCATATATTGATACACTTAAAGTTGTCCCAGAGGCTCCTTACTACCTTCAAATTTTTGGATTCTTTTTTCTTTTTGTTCTTCCAGTTGGCTGTTTCTTGCTTCCTCATATTTCAAATCGTTGATTTGATTCTTGGGATTTATAGTCTGCTATTGAATCCCTGTATATTATTCTTTATTTCAGTCAGTGTATGCTTAATTTCTGACTAAGTCCTTTTCCTTTTTTTTTTTTTTTTTGGCATTCACACTAAGATCCTTGAAAGTCTAAGTTCCTTGGAAGTTTCTAGAAGATTCTTGAGTAACTTTATAGCTGTGGTTTTGAACTCTATATCTAGTAGTTTTCTTTCTTCAATTCCTTTCATTTGTGACATGTTTCTTTGTCTCCACATTTTGGCTGCTTCCCTGTGTTTCTTTCTATGTATTGGGTAGCTGCTAAGTCTCCTTGACTTGAGAGTGGCCTTGTGTAGTAGGTGTCCTATAGGTCCCAGTGGCTCAGCCTCCCCAATCACCTGAGGTGGACACTCTTGGTGCACCCCTTTGTGAGTTGTGTGCACAGTCTTGTAGTTGAGACTTGATTGCTGTTGGTGTCACTGGGAGGAATTGACCTCCAGGCCAATTGGCTGTAGGGATCAACTGTGACTATAGTGGGAGAGCTGCTGTGCAGAAGACAGCTTTATAGAGCAGGTCTTGCTTCAGTGGGGCTTTGGTGCTGAGTCTGCCCCTGAGTGTGTCGCTTATGGATGTGAAGAATTATAATCTGATATGGTCTCACATTTACCACTGGGTGTACTGGCTCTTGGGCATCTAGGGAGGTGCAAAGTCAGCCACTGCCTAGGGCCATCCAGCAGAAGCTACAGAAAGATCTGCAGATTCTTCCTCTTTGTATCAGGTTTGGAAGTGCCCAGATAAGGCCCAGCTGTGAAGAAAGGCCGGCTGGTACTAGTGCTGGGTCTTTGGCCTTTATTGATAGTTTGGGGCTCCCTGACCGAGCTGCAGGTTGTTTGACAGATTTTTAGCCTGAGAAAGGACAGGCCATTCATATGCAAAAGTCACTGTGCAAAGCTTGGGTGGGGTTGTAAACTGGATGAGGCAGGCTCTTAGGGAATCACCAGGATGGAGCACATAGAAATGGCTGCCAGTCAGCCCTGCACTGGTGATGTCCCAGCATGGGAACAATGACCACTATGAGCACCTCCATCTGGAAGAAAGCTGCCCCTGAGTTCTTGCCCCGATACCAGACAGTCCAGTTTCTCCTCATATGTGTCTGAGTTCCTAGAGCCTTGCCCAGCACTGGAGTTCAGTGGAAGAGGGAGCTTATAAATTCAGTTCATGGTCCAGCCTTTTAAGAGAAGCAGCTGGGTCTCCAGTAGTCTGTCCCAATATGCACCTGTTTTTACAGCCTGTAGTCCTTACTGCCCATAGAGACTTCTTTCCCCAGCTCTGGAACCCTGGGCTGGGGATCTGGTGTGGGCTTGGACCCCTTGCTCCTCTGGGTGGCCTTTGCAGAGGTGATCTCCCTCCTGATTAAAAAAGCAGCACCCAGTGTGTTGGACCAGCCCGTTCCTCACCTCTGCACCTCCTACCAGTCTCAGTGTGCTTTCTTTACTTCTCTAGCTATAGTACTTTCATTTAGCCAGGTTTCCGGTAGTTTTGGATGATGGTTGTTCTTTATTTTAGTTGTAACTTTAATATGGTTGTGGGAGGCAGTGAGTACAGGCATTTATCTATGCCACCATCTTGGTTCTCAGAATCTATTGAATTTTTTTATAAGGGGGTGAGAGAGTGAGAGAAACATTGATGTGAATGCAGCTGCCTCCTGCATGCACCCCACTGAGGACCAAGCCCTGACCTTAATTGAACTGGTGACCTTTCAGTGCTCAGGACAAAGCTCAACCAACTGAGCCATACTGGTCAGGGATTTTTAATATAATTTTTAATGATTTTTAATCTAATTCCATTGTGATCAGAGCATAATTTGTATGATTTGAATCCTTTTTTATTTATTGATGCTTGTTTTAAGGAGCAGAATATTATTTGTCTTGATAAATGTTCTATGTGTCTACTCATCTTTCAGTCACTGAAAGTAGTATTGAAATCTCTGACTATAATTGTGATTATCTTTTCTTTGCAGTTCTATCAGTTTTTGTTTTATATATTTTGAAGCACTCTTATTAGGCCCATGAACATTTAGGATTATTATGTCCTTGATTAACTAACCCCTTTGTCATTATGAACTGATCTTCTTTGTCCCTGATAATATTCTTTGCTCTGAAATCAACTTTGTAGCCTTCCTAGCTTTCTTTTGATTAGCATAAGCATGGGGTATCTTTACTTTTATTCTATTTGAATTTTTATATTAAAGTACATTTTTGTCCTGGCTGGCATGGCTCAGTGATTAGAGTGTTGGCCTGTGCACTGGAGAGTCACAGGTTCGATTCCTGGTCAAGGGCACATTTCTGGGTTGCAGGTTTGATCTCCAGCTCCAGTCAGGGCATATATGGCAGGCAACCAATCAAGGTGTCTCCCTAACATCTATGTTTCTCTCTCTTTCTCCCTTTTACTCTTTCTAAAAATCAATGTAAATAATATCCTTGGGCCTGACCGGTGTGGCACAGTAGTTGAGTGGTGATCCAGGAACCAAGAGGTAGCTGATTTGATTCCTGGTCAGGACACAAGCCAATGCCCAGTGGATTAGAATCAGTGGATTAGAAAATAGGGTTGAAAAACTCACTCAATCAGAGAACCATAAAGAAAAAAACAATTAAAAAATAGGAGGACACCTTAAAGGGCCAAATGGGACAACAAGAAAAGTAACAATATTTGAATAGTAGGTGTGCCAGAAGAGACAGAAAGGGAGGAAGGAATAGAGACCATGTTTGAAAAAATAATGGCAGAAACTTTATCTAACCTGGTAGGGAAAAAAGTCACACAAGCTCAGGAGGCACAGAGAGTCCCAAGCAAGAAGAACCCAAATTGGCCCATGCCCAGACACATCAAAATTAAAATACCAAAAATTAAAGACAAAGAGATAATCTTAAAGACAGTAAGAGAAAAGCAAATTATTACCTACAGAGGAACCCCCATAAAGCTGACATCTGATTTCTCATCAGAAACTCTACAAGTCAAAAGGGAATGGCATGAAGTACTCAAGGTAATGGAAACCAAGATTACTATATCCATCAAGATTATCATTCAAAATAGATGGTGAAATAAAGAGCTTCCCAGACCAAAAAAAAAAGTTAGGGGAGGATATCACCACCAAGCCAGCATTACAAGAAATGCTAAAGGGACTACTATAATGAGGAGAAGAAATAGAGAGAGAAACCTATGTATACAGAATTAAAATGGCAATAAATAAGTACCTATCAATAATAACCTTAAATGTAAATTGATCAAATGCTCCAATCAAAAGACATAGGATAGCTGAATGGATACAAAAATGGACTCTACTATATGTTGTCTACAAGAGACCCACTTCAGAACAAAAGACTCACACAGGATGAGAGTGAAGGGATTGAAAAAATTTTCCATAGAAATGGAAAAGAAAAAATAGCTAGAGTAGCAATATTCATATCTAAAATAATAGACTTCCAAATGAAGGCCATCACAAGAGAGCTCACTACATAATACTCAAGGGATCAATCCAACAAGAGGATATAACCCTGGTAAACATACATGCACTCAATATAGCTGCAGTAATCTTGAGAAAGAAAAAGAAAGTTGGAGGAATCAGAATACCAGATATCAAGTTATACTACAAAGCCACTGTACTCAAAATAGCCTGGTACAGGCATATAGATCAATGGAACAGAATAGAGAACCCAGAAATCAACCCAAGACATTACGCTCATTAATAGTTACAAAGAAGCCAAGAGCATACACTAGAGTCAAGACAGTCTCTTCAATAAATAGTGCTGGGAAAACTGGACAGACAGTGCAAAAAAATGAAACTAGACCACCAACTTATACCATACACAAAAATAAACTCAAAATGGATAAAAGTCCTCAATGTAAGTTGAGAAACAATACAAATCCTAGAAAAAACTATAGGCAGCAAAATCTCAGACATCTCTCGAAGCAATATGTTTACAGATACATCTGGAGCAAAGGAAACTAAGGAGAAAATAAACAAATGGGACATCAAAATAAAAAGTTTCTGCACAGCAAAAGAAACCATAACAAAACAAAAAGGGAGCCCACTGTATGACAGAACATATTTGGCAATGACACAAAGGGTTAATATCCAAAATATATAAAGAACTCATACAACTTAACAAAAGGAAGATAAACAATCCAATTAAAAAATGGGCAAAGGACCTAAATAGACACTTCTCCAAAGTGGACATACAGATGGCCAAGAGACATGTGAAAAAATGCTCAAAGTCACTGATCATCAGAGACATGCAAATTAAAATGACAATGAGGTACCACCTCACACCTGTCAGAATGGCTACCATCAACGAATCAACAAACGACAAGTGCTGGAGAGGATGCGGAGAAAAAGGAACCCTCGTGCACTGCTGGTGGGAATGCAGACTGGTGCAGCCACTGTGGAGGACAGTATGGAGTTTCCTCAAAAACTTAAAAATGGAACTCCCATTTGACTAAGTGATCCCACTTCTAGGAATATATCCTAAGAAACCAGAAACACTAATCAGAAAGAATGTATGCATCCCTATGTTCATAGCACAATTTACAACAGCTGAGATCTGGAAACAGCCCAAATGCCCATCAGATGAGTGGATAAAAAGCTGTGGGACATTTACACCATGGAATGCTATGCAGCAGTAAAAAAAAATCTCTTACCCTTTGAGACAGCATGGAGGGACCTGGAGAGTATCATCCTAAGTGAAATGAGTCAGAGAAAGACAAGTATCACATGATCTCACTCATATGTGGAATCTAAGTAACAAAATAAACTGATGAACAGAGTGGATCCAGAGACATGGAAGCATGGAAGGAACAGAGTGCGGATCTCGGAGGGAATGCAGTGGAAGGTGATCAACCAAAGACCTTGTATGAATATATGCATCACCCATGAATGCAGACAGTGGGCTGGAAAGGGACTGGGATGGCAGGCAGGGGCTGGAGGGCATCGGTGGGGGAAATAGGGAGACATGTAATACTTCCAACAATTAAGATTTTTAAAAGAAATAATTCTAAATGACAGCACAAATTGCTATTTTGAAGTACAGTTGGCTGTGGAATAACACAGGTTAGAACTGTGTTATTCACTTATAGGGGGACTTTTAATTTTTAAATAAATACTGTGAATGTAAACAAAACAAAACAAATCATCAACTGGAGCCCGAGCTGGTTTGGCTCAGTGGCTAGAGTGTCAGCCCATGGACTGACGCTCTATCCTGGATCCATCCCAGGTTTGATCCCGGTCAAGGGCATGTATCTAGGTTGCAGGCTCAACTCGTGGGCATGCAACCAATTGACAAGAGACATCAAAGTTTCTCTCTCTGTCTCTCTCCCTTGCTTCCATTCTCTCTAAAAATCAATTTCCTTGGGTGAAGATTAACAAAAAAACCCCACGCACCTAGAAAATTGATGAATATTCTGCTGTAACCCTCCCCTTAGATTCCTGCCTGCAAGAGAAAGATAAAAGGCTCAAGACAAAGGATGCAGTGTGCACTCTCCCTCCTGGGAGCAGGCCCTAGCCTCCCCCTTCCCTCTTCTCCACCCACAGGTACGCATCTCCTAAACTCTAAGGGATTTAGAGTTTAGGAGCAGCTCATTCCAGCAGCAGCTCATCCCAGCTAATCCCCTAAACCTGTCTCCAAGGCCCTTCTATGACCTCCCAGAGAGGTAGGCAGCCCAGCCCAGCTCACCTGTGGCTGCTCCTATCCTAAGCCCTTCCTGTTTCTCTCTGTCCTGGTTTTGATGAACATACCCTCACCGTCACCTGGGCTGGTGGTGTGAAATTTTTCCTGAAATCAAGAACCGCTGGTCCTGGACAGACTGGCTCAGGGCCAGGTCCTGTCCAGTGACACTGCCAGGGCTCAGACAAAACCTGGAGCCTGCGAATGCACATTGTTGGAATCAGCACTGTGTCCCTGGGGCTTGCAGCTTTCTGTAAGTTTCCTGGTTTCTGGAACCCAGAAAGAAGGCCTTTGCAGATTCCCACAGAAACTATCATTCCAGGGAAGAGTTTGAGGAGATGAAGAAGGCTGTGGCGTCTCTCAGAGTGCAAAGTGACCTTGGAATGCAATGAATTTCTTTGGGTTGCATCCCACGGAAGTTTGTCATTGAGCCGTGTTCCTGAACTCTGAGACAGGGATATCTGAACTAAGGAATAGTTCTCTTGATAAATAAATAACAGATAACTGTGAAAAATAAATTTTAAAAAATGAAACCTATCCATTGATCCCCACGGCCTTGCAGTGTGAAGCAGGCCTTGCCTGGGAAGGTGGCCGCCCCCCTCTGCATGGTCTCCCTACTCTTCAGACTCAAAAGGCTGAGAACACCAGGAACTCTACCGGGAGCCTCCGAATCCAGGCGTTTCTTTGATTCCTTTCCCTTCATCGGATTCCCCACCACAGTCACGGGGTTGCATCTGGAGGCAAGAGGCCACAGTCCCCGCCTACAGTCTGGTTCTCAGTGGAATCATCCAACCTTCTCAGGTCAGATCAGACCCAGTGGCTTTTAATTATGTCCATGCCATTGGCTGCCTCTGGCAAAAACAGGGTGACCCAAGCCCTACCCAGTGTGGCTCAGTGGATAGAGCGTTGGCCTGTGGTCTGAAGGGTCCTGGGTTTGACTCTGGTCAGGGGCATATGGATCCCCAGTGGGAGGGCGGGGGAGACAGCCCGTCAGGGATCCTCTCATCATTGATGTTTCTATCTCTCCCTCTCCCTTCCTCTCTGAGATCAATACAAATATATATAAAAACTAGGGGGACCCAGGCCATCCCAGTATCTCCAGTGGCACCTGAGGACCCAGGAGGAGGGTCTCAGCCTGGTTCACCTGCAGCAACCGTTATGTTCTCGGTGGTTTCCAGCCCCTGCCAGTCTAGTTCCCCCAATTGTGTGTGATCCTGGCGGGGGGAGGGGAGGGTCTGCTGCAAACCACACACCCATTGAGGCAGCGTCACCCGCAGTGGTAAGAAATAAGAGACCCCCTGTACACTTTGTCTAGCTTCTCCCAATGATAAAAAAAAAAAAAAAAAAATCCTCACTGCAGGATATGTTCTTATTGATTTTAGAGGAGGGGGGGAAGGAGAGAGACTGCCACCCCTACACGCCCCGAGCGGGGTCGAACCCGCAACCTTTTCGGGGTACAGGACGATGCTCCCAATAACTTTGGCAAAACTATAACCACCAGAATACGGACCTTGGTGAAAACCCGCCAGTCTCACTGAGGTTTAGCCGTCGGCATGTGAGGCTTCAGTGATCAGGCCTCGCTCGCCCACTCAGCCGGCAGCTGGAACCCGGGGGTGCACTCCGCCCCCCATGTGCCCCGCCCCAGGTGGCCTGGGAAGTTGAGGTGCAGGGCGCGCTGGGTGCTGCCTCCTGGCTCCATCGCTGCAGCTGTCACAGGCCTTACACCGAGCACCGAGGCGCAGGGGACGCCACCTGCTAAGGGGGCCGATCGGCCCGGGCAGGGCCCCGCCGGGAGGGACGTGCCCCAGTCGCCAGTGCCCGAGCTCAGCTTAGAGGCGGCTCGGCTCCAGACCCGGGTCCCGGCGAGAGGAGGAGCGAGGACGCCCGGCCTCGCCCGGGAATGGGAGTCCCGAGCGCGGGCGCTCCACGCGGTCTGCCCCCGGGCACGCCGAGAAGCCGCGCGCCCCGCCCCGCCCCGCCCCGCCCCGCCCCTCACGCGCACTCTCCTCCCCCCGCTGAGCAGCCCTCGGCTGCCCCCTGCCGCCGCGGGGTGGACCCTGCAACCCGGCCCGGCCCCGCCTTCACGCCGCCGGATTGGCTGCGCTCCGAACCTGAGGCTCCGCCCATTTCCCCGGGTCCTTTGATCACGCGCCTGCAGCCTCTTCCGGGGCCCGCGAGCCAAGCGAGGGCGTTCCTGTCCGGGCTGCGGCGGCGGGAGGTAAGGCACGGCCGGGTCGGACGGGCTGCAGAGCGCTGGCACGGGCCCACGCCTCGGGGTTCCGGGGTCCCAGGATGCCGGGGCCCCTCTGCGCTCTTTCCAAGCCCCCCTCCCCCGGCCTGAGCCTCCCAGAGCCCTGGGGACGGCCTGACACTCTCCCACCTCGACATGCATTCTCGACGATGTTGCGTGCGACCAAGCGCCCTGACCACGAACACCGGGGCGGGTAGTTCACACCGTGCCCTCGGGTGGCGACCCAGGCGAACCCGGCCAGGGACCGTGGGGCATCTGTGTGCAGCCGCCCCGGGACAATCTCCTCGCTCAGGCCAGGAGGGTAGGGACCTGGGCGGAGCCCTGGGTGAGGACCAGGGGAGGGGACTTCACCTCACAGGTGCAGTCCAGCCCTGACGACTTGTGTCCACCCGGGCAGGAGACACAGGGAAGAGGGTGTCCAGGCTGTATGTCTGGAGTGACACCAGGCACGAGGACACACAGCCTATACTGTAGCCTGAAGAGTGGGGGCTGGATCAGGACTGAGACAGGCTCCTTCCAGTGCGCCTACCTCATCCCCCGGGCCACCGTGCAGGACCCTCATATTTTCACCTGATTTCCCCATTTTGCTTCACTCAATAGGTAGGTGCTGGCAGCCCAGTACCCCAGAAGGTCCGGGCAGGAGCTGGGAACCTGTATCTAACCTTTCCCCAGTTTAGAATTGCAAATGTTTGGTCTGCACCTGAGCTGGGCCCCACCCTGATTTGGGGATTGGAGTCCCTGGGTCTGGGCCTCCCCTAGGTGCCCCTTTACACCCAGGATTTGCTGAGAGTCATTGGGAGGTTTCCTCCCAATCCTGGAGGATTCCTTGTCCCCATGCCTGGCCCAAGTTTTCATGTATCACCAGCTCTGAGGGAGGACTCCAAGGGCTGGGTGTCACTCGGGCTGCAATTAATAACCTCCCTTCCTCCTCCCCAGGGAGCCCAGTGGAGGCGCCCTCCCGAGGCACTGCCCATGCTGACGACACAGTCCTCCAGCTGCCGATGTCATGAGTAACACCACGGTGCCCAATGCCCCCCAGGCCAACAGCGACTCTATGGTGGGCTATGTGTTGGGGCCTTTCTTCCTCATCACCCTGGTCGGGGTGGTGGTGGCTGTGGTAAGAAGCCTCCTCGTTCGCACATACGCCCACACCTTGGCTAAGCAGGGCCGGGTGGGCCAGGGCGTCTGCACACAGCACCCCAAGCTGTCCTGCAGTCGGGTGTGGAGGTGGGTGGGCTGTCGGGGTGTCCCAGCCTCCACAGCGCTGTCTCTGTTACAGGTAATGTACGTGCAGAAGAAAAAGCGGTGAGTGCCCCTGCCCCCAGTACTGCCTTCCCCCATTTAGTTTAAATGTCTTCTCATAGGACCAGAGTTCTCTGCATACATGTAAGATGGCACAAGCCTGCCGTCCCCTACACCCCATTGTTAGGTTTTCCTGCCCAGGCTCAGCTTCCCCGCTGGGGAGAGGCCCCTTTGTGCTTGGAGCCCGGGGTGGTCAGATGGTTTAAAGGGGGTGGCCCCTGGGCTGAGCCTCCCCTGCTCCCCAGGGTGGACAGGCTTCGCCATCACCTGCTCCCCATGTACAGCTACGACCCTGCGGAGGAGCTACACGAAGCTGAGCAGGAGCTACTCTCCGACGTGGGAGACCTGAAGGTAAGATGGAGCCAGCAGAGGGGAGTCTGCTCTGCGCTCACCCACTCACCTCGGAAACCCCAGAGCCTGGTCCCGCCCTCAGCCTTCCCCATTCCCACCGGTGAGTAGCAAGGCCTCTCCCAGGGGCCTGAGCCCGCGGTGATCTCCCGCACAGGTGGTGCATGGCTGGCAGAGTGGCTACCAGCACAAGCGCATGCCCTTGCTGGATGTCAAGACCTGACGCCCTCACCTTCAGCACCATGGGGCCCTGTTGCTTCCCCGCCCACCTGCTCCCCCAGCCCTCTGCTGGGTGCTGGGTCTCCACTCTTCCTCCCCACCCCCCCTCCTTTAGTCCTTTGTGGGCCAAGCCTGTTCAGGCACCAGGGGCTTTTCCTGCCTTTTCTGTGGCCCCTTTAGCCCTGACTCAGCTTGGGAGCTTCCCGTGGTGACAGGGCCTGTATAGCCTTCAGTATACATATTTTGTAAATAAAATGTTTTGTGGTTAGAGGTATGGTTTCTCCGAGTGCCTTCAATTCCCTCCCGAGGTGACTGCTTTTCCTCCTCCTGCCTCCACCCTCAAGAGCTGGGCCGGGCAGCTCCAAGCACCCACCCCTACCCACAGGTCCCTGGTTTCCGCCTTCACCTGCTCCAAGCACCCACCGCAGACTCCAGTCCAGAAAAGGATATATTTTTATTCAAGTAACTGCAAGTAGGAAACCAGAGGGAGGGGCCCAGGCTGGGACAGATAATGGCTACCTCCTCCACGGCAGAGCGGGGACAAGGTGGCCCCTGCACTCCCTGCTGCCAACACAGGCCCCCTGCTCACTCTGCTGCAGCATCCTAGGGGCAGAGCCCCACTTCCCTGGGACTGGGGCAGTCGATTCCCAGCCTGCTTTGCCCCGGCCCCTTCCCAAGAGCTTCTTGGAGGGGAGTGTGGGCAGAACAGGAGGCAGTGAGGATGAGCATTTGGCGCTGGTAGCAGCAATGACAGATGTCTAAGAATGAAACATGGAACAAAACACAACACAACTGTCCAGAGGTAGTTTGTGAACAGAGGAAAGATGGAACCAGAACCTTGGGGGGTGGGGAGGAGCGGGGGGTGGGAGCGGGCAAGGCCAGCTCCTTGTTAGTGCCCATGTGAGGGGGAGGAAACTGTAGGCCTAGAGTGGAAGCGGATGGGGTCAGGGGCTCACACCCCTCCTGCCTTCCCTCCTGTGCCCCAAGGGGGCGCTGTTCAACCGAGTGCAGGGCCTAGGCACCTCGTTGAAGGAAGGAAAGTGGGTGTGAGCCACACCTGGTGAGACACAGGTTCGTTGGGTCATCTTGGGGCCAAACAACCCTATCCATGGCCACAGGTGCTGCTGCCAGGACAGTGGAGGGGGCATGTCAGAGTGAGATGGGGCTCAGGCCCCTTTAAGGCCAGGGGAACCCTCCCAGGCCCCCTAATGGGAAGCCAGAGGTAAGAGTGGGGAAGGGACCCCCTAAACCAGGAGCCCAGTCAGCAATGCCCCCACCACCCAGGGAGCAGGGATGCAGCAGGCATGGGGTGCGGCTAAGTGGGACGTCAGCTTTGTCAGGAGGCCAGGGGATGCACGTGGAGTGAGGGAGGGCTGGGAACCGAGACCAAAGGAAAACTGTTCCCCACTCGGGCCACCAGGGCCCGGCTGGTGTGCTGTGTAGTGTGGCGGTGCAGGTGGGCGCAGGTGGGTGGTGGTGGCCAGGGGAGGGGCAGGGGCAGTGGAAGCGGAGCTGTCCAGTCCCAGAAGGAAACGGCTCCCCAGCGAGGAAGTGGGTGGCACGGTCACTGCTCCTCCTCGGAGGACTCCTGCGAGATGCCCTCTTCTTCCTCCTTCTCCTGTGAGGTGGACAGGCAGGGCCATGAGCATGGGTACCAGGCCTGGCCCTTCTCCTTCTCCACCCCCAGGTGTGGGGGAGGGAACACAGGCCCGCTGCCCCCACCCCTCCCTGGCTCTCCAGAAGGGGGATGAGTCAGGGCTGAGTGTGTGGGTGACTCAGCAACCTCCACAGCCCAGTTTCATTCATAAAAAAGGAAGAATTTAAAAGGAGGGAAAAAAACCACACATGCTGCTCTCGGAGCCATCCTCCCTTGCCCCGGGGCCACGGTGGGGGGGACTGGGCTGAACCCAGAACAGCAGCACTGAAGCTGAAGGAAGTGAGGAGTGACTGGCTGGGGAGGGAAGGCAGCAGCCAGGGAGAGGAAGCGGCAGGGGTGGTGGAGGGTGCAGGGGAACCAGGTGGCCTTGGCTCGCAGGGGCAGCTGCTGGGCTGTGGGGCAGTGGCTGCAGCCGCAGGCTGACCCCAGGCCAGGGTGGGGAGGAAGGGGAAGTGTGTGGCGCAGGGGCTCACTCACAGGGCGGGAATGTCGGGACACCACGGGCTGCGGCCCCCGTGCCAGGCACAAACTCCAAAACAACTTGTTTCCTGTTACTCACTCCTGGGGCCCGGCCAGCACCCCCCGCCCCCCCAGCCCTGGTGGTAGTGGCTCAGCTCGAGGAATGAATGCCTCAGGGAGCTCAGAGAGCAAATTGAGGATAGGGAAAGGCTGGGAACAGGAAGGCTGGAAAGGCTAACTCAGGGGAGCCCCCTAGAGGCAGTCTCCTGACTGGAAAATCTACTTCCACTACCAGCTATCTTATCTGGGGGCCCAGAAATGGAAGGTGCCTCCACGTGGGATCACACCTCAGCTCCCACCAGCGCTGAGCCCTCCCAGCGCTGAGCCCTCCCAGCGCTGAGCTTTTTGCTGCTGCTTCCTCCCTAGCGCAGGACCAGGGCAAAGGCACACCTCACTCCTTCCCCCTGTGAAGGCCTTTCCTCATTTCTATAATGGGGGGCAGACGAGAGGATCTCCAAGATCCCCCCTAGAAGCAGAGACAGCCTCCACTAGTGCAGGGCAAGGGGCTGTTCGGGACCTGGGACGCCTCGCTTCTCATGGACACAGCCCTTTAAACTGGGTGCCAGGAGCCAGGCCTAGGCCAAGTGTGACAGCCACCATGCCGGGCCCACCAGGTCTGGGAGAGAGGTTTTCCCATGGTGGGTGCGCAAGATCAGGTAGGCCCCACCCACTTCTCAGCACCCCACCCAGAGGGGCCAACCCTGTACCTCTTCACCTACCAGTTTTTTGGGTCTGCCCCTTGGTTTCCTCCCTGGAGTCGTGGTGGTTTTCTAGATGGGCAGAGAAAAAACCCACTAAGTCAAAAATGTCCCCGACAGTGCCCACCCAGTAACTGGGAAGAAGAGAACAGAGCTGCCCTCCTCTGCTCAGGGCAGCCCAGGAATCTCACCCCAGCCACAGGCCCAGTCCAGCTGGTCCAGCTGGTGATGACTGGCCACCACATTGCCCCCCTCAATATACACACACGCCCCCCACTCCCTCCTCCTCCTCCCATGACTCAGAGGATATGAGTCGTGTCTTAGAAAAAATAAAATAAAAAACAAAACAACTTCTCTGAGAGCTTGATGCCGCTGGGAAGCTGGCCTTCCCTGGCCCTCACCCCCAGATCCAGGGGACCCCAGGATAGAAATGAGAGTCTCAGCCCAGGGCTACCCCTTCACTGTGTCCAACTCTCCTTTCTCCAGACCAGGAATGCTGTAGGACTTCTGACTTGATTTCCCCATTGTCCCGGGCAGGTCCAAGGCGCAGAAGTGAGACCTCAGTCATCACCCTGCTTTCCCCATTAGTGCAGACCCACTGCCCGCCACCAGGCAGAGGGGCAGACTCGGGATAAGCCAGCCCTTCCCCTCGCCACCCTCTTCATGCGCGAGGATGGCCACAGGGTCCCCAAGCCTCACCCGGGTCTTGGAAGCGCCCTTGTTTTTGCTCCCCTTTGGTCTGCCCCGAGGTCTCTTAGGTGTTGGCACTTCGCTGGGCTCCTTCTGCAAAGACAGGAGGCAGTTAGACCCCGATGCCACCTGTCCCACCCCTTTCAGGCGAAGGAGGCCCCTGGCCCACCCCAACCGGATTTAAGGCAGCGGGCATCACCTCGGCCAGGAGCCCACATGGCAGGGACAAGTCATTGGGATTCAGCTCTGTTTGACCATCTTTTGCAAAGGTCCTTGCTTCCCTGTGACAAGACCCTGGAAAGGAGTCCTGGGGGCCACCAGACAGAGGCAGCTTTGCCCCGTCACAGTTCTGCCACTGACCAATCCCAAGATTTCGGGGAAGGCACTTAACACCCGAGCCTCACTTTCGTTTGTAAAGGGTTATCATCAAAGTCAAATGAAGGCTGTGTAGCCCTGAGCCACAATCACCCTCACCCTTTCAGGTAATGCATGCGGGCACTTCTGGGGTGCAGAAGAGTAGAAAGGATGCCCCCCTTGGAGGGAGCCTCCAGCCTCTACCTGTAAACTGGCCCCCTCCAGGCTGCCTCCCAGGGAGAAGAAACCCCAGATCCCTGCCATTGTTGCCGCTAAAATTTTAATAAGCCCGAGACGGAATAAAAAGCTGCTGCATAATGCATAGAAGCCAGGCAGCAGAGGCAAGCAGCTACGGTTCCCTGTGGGTGGCTCCTAACCATGGTCCAGTAACCCAACACCCTTTTCTGACCCCCGACCCCACCCCAGTAACAGGCGGTGGGGAGGCCCAGGGAAGCAGACAAGGGTGAGTCCCCCACACACGAGGCTCTGAAGAGGCAGCTGAATGCCACCACCCAGCCTCCTCCTGGCTCAAGGCTTCCAATCAAGATAGACCATTCTCTCCACCTCGCTGCCGGGAAGCTGGGGGCCTGCGTGTGAAGGACTGACCCCGGTCTCCTCTCCTCTCCCCCAGGAAGGGGGAAGCCTGGACTTCACCCACTGGCCATGCCTCCTGGGGAGCCCCACAGGGCAAGGCTGGCCTTCTAACCCAGGAGGACGGCACCAGGGTTCACTCTGCCACCAACTCCCCACCATTTTCAACTTCTTGGGCTTCCATTTCCTTTTACAGGGCCAGGGTGAAGCTCAGCCAGGCCTGCTGGCAGGGAGGCCCTGCCCTGGTTACTAGCCCGAGATGAGGAAGTGCAGGAACTGTCAGTAAGGACCCAGAGCTTCCATAGCAGCAAGTCAACAGCAATACGTGAGGTGGGTCTCATGATTAAAAAACCCCAGGCTTCTCTTTCTTCCATGTTCCCGGAGTTCACCGTTACCGTTCCATAAACACGGGGGTCCAGGGCAGGTGGGAAATTAGAGCAGGTGGCCCCCCGAGGCTTGGTCCCCACTTCTGCTGGGGCCTCAGGAGGGTCAGAGTGGGTAAGTGTAGGGTGTGCAGGCATGTGGGGAGGACATGCAGACAGGAATGAGTCTGCACTGCTCCGTTCCTGTCCAAGATGCCTGGTACCTCCCTAGCCCAAAGGGGTAAACCGAGGCAAAGGTCTGGACACCCACCTGACTCCCTACCAGTGCGGTCCCAAGACTCACCGGAGGCTGCTTTCTCGGTCTGCCCCGCCCTCGCTTCTCAGTGCCGTCCTTGTCCTGCTTGGAGGCCAAGGGCTGGCTGGACTTCGAACTGGACTCGCTCATCTTCCCTTCAATACAGAGCAGGTGCAGGAGCGATGGCTGAGATGCTGAAGGCAGGAAAAG
>PVJC01006628.1:41557-54352 GCA_004026665.1 Murina feae
AATCTCTCTAGCCAGCTTCTGACCTTTCACCGGGCCTGGGGAGCTTGCGGGTAGCAAGGTAAGCAGAGGAAATGAGCCCAGGCACCTGGCCCAGAGCTTGGATCCGCTGCACACCTCGCTGGCAGTACTGTCCAGCCCTAAGGCTCCCAGGGCTGACCCTGACACTCCTCGCCACCCACAAGGCTGCCACCCACAAGGCTCCCTCCCAGGGTGAAGCCTGGGATTCAAAGACGGGCACAGTTTGGGAACTGGGAAGGTGGTTGAACTGCGGTGGGCAAGGATGGGGGAGGAAAAGGGGCCCACAACTGAAAGGTGGGTCTCCTCTCCCCTCACCCCCACCTGGAATCAGGGATCTTTCCCTTTGGTATCTTACAGGAGGGGCTTCTCCAACTGGGACGGACCCTTCTAGCTGGCCCCTGGCAGGACTGACCCTAAAAGCTTCTTGGCCCTTTCCTAGCATGTTCCCTCTCAGAAGCCTCACTCTGGAGTTTGCCCAAACCCCCCCCTTCCCCCGGCAAGGACACCCGCACCCTGTCGCTGGGAGCCCCTTCAAGAGACATAGAGAGGGCAGTGAGGCCCTGGCCAGGTAGCTCAGCTGGTTAGTGTCGTCCTGATGCACCAAGGTGGCGGGTTCCTTCCCCGGTCAGGGCACAGGCAAGAATCAACCAATGAATGCATAAAGGAAGCGGAACAGCCACTGGATCTTTCTCTCAAATCACTAATTAAAGCACGAAATCCTCCCAGTCTTATCCCCAAGTTGGAGACGAGAGACTTGAATTAGGGGACACAGGCTCCCCCACCTCCGTGGGGACCGATTCCTGGCTGCGCTTGGTAAAGGGGGGGCTGGGCCCCCAGGAGTTGCTTCTGAAAGCCCCTGGGCCTGTGAAATGGGGTAAAGGTAAGGCATCGGCCTCAACCACCTCCCCAGACCCCTGCAAAGGCCAAACCAGGTAACAGTTTTAAAACGCCGAGACGACGGGAAGTCTTCATTCAAAACGAGAATGAGAACATTTGAAAATGACTTTTCTCCTCTTCAGACAATTTCCAATGAGAAGAAAAACTTTGCCAATTTGTGACTTTTTTGGAGGGGGGGGGGGCGTCCTCAAAGCTTCAGAGTGCTCCAGACAGCAGAGCCTTTTTCGGGATTTCTTCTATTTTACAATATTTTAGACTTGGAGACCCTTTAAACAAGGTGGTTGGTGCGTTAGCCTGCTCTGTAATTACAGGCAGCGATTAAAATCCTCTATTACACCACAGGTCTCCTTTCAAACAAAACATCAAAATTAATCAGCGAAATGAGTACCGGCCTCACGTGAGGTCTGCCCGAGGCCCCTCAGACACAGGGTTCTACCCTAATCCCGGAGAGCCTGGGCCGGCCTGCTGGGATCCTGGTGGGTCTTCCTGGAAGCTTGTGTTTCATCTGGTGCTTCCGCTACCTCCTGCTGCTGGGGACCCTTGAGCCCACACTCCTCCCCCCCCCCCCCAAATCCAGACCATGAGCGGACAAAAGGCCTGGGGTCCTCTCTGGTGAGACCAACAAATGCTGCGTCTTCCACCTGTTTCTGAGCACCAGAGGCCCGTCGTGGAAAAGCCACTTTTAGGGCCGAACCTCAATCCTTCCGTTACTAAGACCTTCCGGTCCTCAAGCTTGTCCCCTTCACACACTGTGCCCGTAATGTGTGCTCCACAGATGCTTAGAGAACTTGCAGGAATGGCTTTAGAAAGTCATCACGAGGCTGCCTTGTTTTACAAAAAAAAGTAGTCCAGAGAACCTGGTAAGGTGCCTGAAGTCACACAGCAAGCGGACGGGACAGGATGGAGTAGGTTCCTGGCGACCGCCTAGCCCGCCTCTTCCCTCCCTCCCCGGCCTGGGAGGCCCGGTTAAGCCCTTGCGGCCCCCTGCGCCACGCTCGGGCCCAGGGTGGCTGCAAGTGTCTGCGCTCGGCCGCTGCAGGTCCCCCGGCGGGACGAGGGGCCAGAATGCGCGGGGGGAGGGGCGCTCTGGCAGGCGCGGGAAAGCGGTGCACCCCGACCGCATGCACCGCCACGCGGGTGCACCCGGCCCCACTTCCTGCCAGAGGGGGCACCCAAGCCCGCCTCGGGGCAGGAAACCTGACGCGCGCGGGCGCGGGGTAGAGGAAGAAAGCCACCTTCCTCGGCGCCCTCCCCGCAGAATAAAGCCCCAGGAAAAGCCATGGGAGCGGGGAGTCACAGGGACTAGTTCCAACAGGGCCCAGCAAAGCAGAGAAACCAGTTTGTGGGGGTGGAGGGCAGGCCCGGCCCTGGGGGCTGAAGAGGCGCGCGCGGGCCAGGCCAGAGGTGGGGTCGGGGTGAAGCCCCAAACCCAGGCCCGCGATCCGGCCTCACGTGCGAGAAGGGGCGCAGGTAAAGGCCGGGCGGGAGTAGGGCCGAATGGCGGGGTTCCGGCCCATCCCCCTCACTTCTAGAACTTCCCAGGCTGCGGGGGACGGCCGGCTCCCCGCTCGCCTGCTGCGCCGCAGCCCGTTCCTCCCTCCGCCCCCCCAGCCACCCACTCGGGGCCCGGGCGCGGCGGGCGCGAGGTGCATCGGGATCCGCCGGGTGCACAACTCGCGCTCGCCGCAGCCGCGCGCCCCCTCCCCCACCGCGCGCCTCTCCCGGGTCCCCGCCCCCCGCAGGGCGCCCGCGCCGCGGGGGAAGGAGTGCGGGCGCCCTCCCCACGCCCGCGGGCCCCGCCGCCCGCCCCCGCGCCGCGCGGCCCTCCTCCGCCCGCGGCTCGCGCAGTCCCGGCCTGGGAATAAAGCTGGAGGCGCGCGCGGCGGCCCCCGGCGGCTCGCAGGAGGGGAGACGGGGGCGCGGGCGCCCCCCTCTGTCGCGGGCCCCGGGGACGACTCACCGCGAGCTCGGCCGCCGGCCTGTGGTGCGCGCTCCGGCTGCTCGGAGCGACGGTGCTGGGCGCTGAGGACCGGCCTGGCTGCGCCGCCGCCGCCGCTGGTCGCAAATGCGGATCTGAAACCGGGAGAGAGCAGAGGTTCTCAGAGCCCGCCGCCGCCGCCGCGTGCTCGCCGCCCAGGCCCCCGCGGGGTATTTATGTGTCACATCCAGGCGGGGGGGACGAAAATACCCCCCTCCCCGGAGGATGGCGAGGGGCAGGAAGCTAGCACGGCCCGCGCGCGGCCTCAATAAATAATTTCATTAAAGGGGAGAGATTTAAAAAGCAGCAGCCACCGGAGGGGCCGCGAACTCACGCCTTCTTGGAGCCGCGCCAGCGCCAGAAATAGCCCGGACCCGGAGTCCCAATTAGAGGAGCGCAGCCCCGGCTCAGGGGAGCTTAAAAGGAGCGACCCAGGGGCAGGGGGGGCGGGCCCGCCCGCGCCAGCCTAGTCACCGCGGGGGCGGGGCCATGCAAATGAGCCCGGGGATTTAAAAGGGCGGCCGCCCGCCAGCCGCCCCGCGGGTGGGTGCCGGCTTCGGGGCGGGGCGCGCAGGTCCTCGCGCCGGCGCCGGGGGCGGGCAGAGAAGGCGAGGTGCCGGCCCGCTCCCCACCATCGAGGGCCGGGCACCCGGGCGAGGGCACGGAGGGGTCGTCCAGGCGCTGTGCTTGGGGTTGGGGGGGGTCCCACTCCCAGGGACGGGGGTTGTCCGGGCAGAGTCACGTCTAGGGTTCTTCGGGGCACAGGGGCCCCGAGGACGTGAGAGCCGGTGGTGCCCGCGGGGGGCGGAGGGAAACGCGCCCCCGAGAGCGTCCGCGGCCTGCCCGCCGTCCCCTCCGCCCAGATCCGCGGCTGGTAGCCCCCTCTGGGCGCACAGGTGTCCAGACGCACGTGGCGGGACCAACCCGCGTGTGGCTCCCCGGCGAAGTGCCGCTCGCGTGAAATTTAAACGTGAAACGTGTGAAACCCAGGGTTTTAACGTATTAGCAGCCGCGAGCGGACCCTCGTCAAGGTGCAGCCTTCAAGCACAAGCGATGGGCTCGGTGCTGGGCAGCCCGAGGGGACGCCCTCCGACGTGCGCTGCCCCCACGGGCGCCCTGCCGCTCCCGCGTGACTTCTCACCGAGTGCGGGAAGCGTGAGCCGGTCCGCGCTGCAGGCGCCTCGAGGGCCGGGACGGGGTCCACGCACATCGCACGCGCCGCCCGGCGCTCTGGCGCCGGCTCAACAAAGACTTGTTGCGCGGCCGACCAGGAAGCCAAAGCGGGAAGATGGCGGGGAGGGGAGGGCAGGGGGAGGAGAAAGGGCGCCGCCGGTGGCGCTCCCTGCAGGCCGGGCCCCCGAGGCGGCCTTCCGCACCTCCCGTGATGCAGGGAGTTGCGAGGCGCCCGGTGACACACGGCGGTGACTCATGTTTTTCTCCCTCCCGGTCCGCCGAGTCCCCGGCCCGGCCCCCTCCTCGCGGGCCAGCCGGCGGCGCAGGGGCTCCGGGAAAGCCCGGCCGGGCGGGGGTGGGGGGGGCGCGGGCCGGCCTCCCAGTCGCAGGAATGTCTCAGGAATGTTTCCGGTGGGTGGGGGCGGGGCGCCCGGGCGGGACGGGCAGCACGTGCTCGGCCGGGTGGGGGCGGGGCGCCGGGCGGGAAGGCGCTGGGGCCACAGGACCGGCTTGAAGGAGGGGGCGCGGGGCCGCGGCCGGCCGGCGGGAGCTGGGGTGGGCGGGGAGGCTCCGGCCCGCCCCGCGCCCCGCGCCCAGGTGGGTGCAGTCCCCGGCTGCCCCGGAGGGGAGAGGAAGTGGCCGGAGGGCCGCCCGAGGGGAGGGGGCGGAGGGGCCGCCGGGGAGGCGGGGGAGGGGCGGCCTGCCCTTTGTCTGGAGCCCCGGCGGGGGTGGGGCGGGTGCCCGGCGCGCTGCTCCACCTCAGCGCCATGCGCCCGGCGCGCGTAGTAGGCCGTCCAGCCCTGCGCCCGGCGCGTAGTAGGCCGCTGGGAGAGGTGGCCGAGTGGCCGGGAGTCGTGAGCTCCAGGAGGACCTTCGCGGGCGTGCGTGGAAGAACGAGCCCTCAGCCTTCAGGTTGCGGGCCCGCAGCGACCCGGGCCCGCGGGCTTCCAGGCCAGGCAGGGGGCCAGGGCGGCCTTGTGGCCTGGTCTGCTCCCGGGAGTTGGCGGCGGAAAGCGGGACTGGGTCTCCAGTGGGCTGTGGGGAGACTTGGCCAACTTTTGGGCCCGCCTTTCACCAGCCGGCTTGATCTTATTTCCCCCTCGTCCTGATGTGCTCACCGACTTGTTTTTTACCTTGTATTCTGTGTATTTTTGTAAGTCACCTCAGCCCCTCTCTGGAAGGAAGCAGATATAAATAAATGTCTAGGCAAATATAGTAGTTTATTCTTTTCCAGGATTATCCACACCCTTGAAATCCAAATAACTCTACCACTGACCCCCCGCCGCCATGCTCTCTGGATGGCAAATACCCCAAAATTACTTCCTTTCCTCTTTCAATAAGTATTTACTAAGCAGAAGGATGAGTGGCAGGGGTTTTAAAGATAAGACAGAATCCTTGCCCCAGTGAATTTCATGTCCAGAGGAATCAGAACCAGGAGCACCCGGGAGTAACAATCCCCTGGAGGCAGGAGACAGAGCCTGGGAGCAGTACTCCCTGAGGGCCTACTGTGTACAGGGGTACAATGGGTGGGCAATGTAAAGTGCTCTATGCTCTTCAAACTTAGACTGGGGGGTCAGGTGCGGAGAGAGACTCAGTGGGTGCTACAGGGGGGTGGGGGGCTGGGGATAGTCAGGAAGTCTCCTAGAAGAGGTGGGCTTGAGCAGCCTGATGGGACTTGGTGAGGTGGGAAGCCATGGGGAGCAGGCAGGGAGAAGAAGCTGTTCTAGGCCAGGGCCATCAGCCTGGTTGGTCAAGGCCTGAGCGGCCCAGGGAAATTGGTCCTATCAGAACCAGTCTTTGCCACGGGAAACATTTTCTTATGTCAGAGTTGAATTACACAGCTTTCATAAGGACGCCCCAGTGAGCTCAATGAGCCCCACAGACATATTCAGAAGAGCGGGGCGTTCAGCTCAACTTTATTTTTCAGGGCAGCTGGGCTGTGAAAATCCTTCCTGATGCACGTTAGTTCTTTCTCTGCCCCGTTAAGGAGTAGCAGGAGCCTGACAATCTCCCTCCCAGTCATGGCTTGAAATGCGGAGGTCCTGCTAGGTTAGCGTGTCCCTTAGCATTCCCTGACGCTCTGCAGTTATATATTTATCAGCTTATCTCTGGCTTTTGCATCAACTGCAGCTCTTGGAAGAGTAGAGGTTCATAGAGGTCCCAAAAGGCATGGGAGTAAAGGTGTGACAGTATTCGGAGTTGGCCTAACCTGTAAGGAAAAGGTGGGGTGAAGAGGCGTAGATAGTGTCTAACCTATTGTCCAAACCTTTTACTGATGAAAAATGTACATACAGAAAATGCACAAATCCTGTGTTCAGCTCAACACATTTTCATAAAGTGAACACCCTTGTGTCACTAGTGCAGCTTTTATGTGCGTTGTGTGAATGGAATCATACGTTACATGCTCTCCTGTGTCCATTTCTCTTGTTCAACATTATGCTGTGACTCATCCATGTTATTGCACGTGGCTGTGGGATGTTCATTCTCTTGAATAATTTCTAGTTTGAGACTGTTACAAATAGTGCAGCCACAAATGTTCTGGAAAATGTCTTGGTGACTAGATGTGCACATTTCTGTTGGGTACACACCTAGGAGAGGAATTCCTGGGTCATAGGATGTGTATGCCCAGCTATTACAGACAGGCAGGCCACTTAAAAGTAAAAGGGAGCCCAACTGGTGTAGCTCAGTGGTTAAGCGTCAGCCTATGAACCAATTCAGTTCCTGGTCGGGGCACATGCCCGGGTTGTGGGGTTGACCCCAGTAGGGGGTGTGCAGGAGGCAGCCGATCAATGATTCTCTCTCATCATTTATGTTTCTATCTCTCCTCCTTTCCTCTCTGAAATCAATAAAAACAACAACAAAAAGAGTAAAGGGGGTTACTAGCAGTTATGACAGACGATGAGCATGAACCTGAACTGGCCCATTATAACTGGGCTGGACCCTGGACCGTATCAACCAAGATTGACCCAGGCAGGCCAGATATAGAGTCACCCTGGCTCGCAGTGTTGACCACTCTCCTGGAGAGTCACCAGCTACTGGTACATCTAGTCATCTGGCAGGATCAGGCCACTAGGCCCTGCTGACCACAGGCACTGCCGCCAGGAAGCCTGGCAGGCCTAGAGTGGGAGGAGGGCCTCTTCTGCTTCCAACTTTCGAGGGAAATATTCTCCAATAAATAGGAAGTCCCGGGAGACAGGAACCTCCCTGTCCCCTGCCCTGAGCCAGCTACCTACCTTGCATGACCCAGGACACATCGGTTTTATCAACCTTCTTCAGAACTGGAACCCAGGAAAGCCTAGCTTCTCTTCAACCTCAGGGAAGAAATGAAGTAAAGGGAGAGTTGATGAGCACCTACTAAATGCAGACCCTCAATGCCCCTACCAGTTCAGCAATGCTGTTGCCCCCATTTTACTGGTGTTAAAACCGAGCCCCAGGGAGGTTAAGTTGGGATTCTGCCTCTTTCCCCTCCACTGCTTCTTAGGCAGGTGAGCTTGTTGCCTTCTCCCAGCTGGACGGATGGGTCCCTCCAGGCTCTGAGACAGGCACTTGAATTAGGTCTTCAAGGGACTTACTTGGGATGGGGTGGGAGACAAGTGCACAGCAATGTCACCAGTGTGGTACCAACTATGATGGGGGTCTGTCTGGGTTACGACTGTAACAAACAGGGTGGGTTGGCTTCAGCACCGCTCCCCATACTCCTTTGAAGCTGCAGGATTGGCAGTGAATTAGGTTCCCCTAAAGAGTGAAATTTGCCCTGGCTGGTTTGGTTCAGTGGATAGAACGTTGGCCTGTGGACTGAAGGGTCCTGGGTTTGATTCCGGTCAAGGGCACATGTCCAGGTTGCGGGCTCAGTCCCCATTGTGGGGTGTGCAGGAAGCAGCCGATCAATGATTCTCTCTCATCATTGATGTTTCTCTCTTTCCCCTCCCTTCCTCTCTGAAATCAATTTTTTTTTTTTGAAATAGCGAAATTTGTTGATCACCACCTTTGTAAAGATTAAGAGGCAGGAATGGCCCTGGCCGGTGTGGGTCAATGATTAGAGCATTGGCCAGAGCACCGAATGGTCACAGGTTCGTTTGGGTTGCAAGTTCAATCCCTGTTCCAGGCCCTGGTGGGGACCCATGCAGGAGGCAACCAGTTGGTGTGTCTCTCTCACCTAGATATTTTCCTCTCTCCCTTCCTCGTTCTAATATCATTAAAAACACCCTCGGGTGAGGATAAAAAGGAAATTTCGCATTTCCCCCTGCAAGCCTCAACCACTTTACCATGCTTTTTTCTGCCCTATAACAGTTGTCAATTTCTAATATACTGTATGATTAACTTTTCAATGGACTATTATCAATAAAAGCAATCAATCTCTGGCTGGTGTGGCTCAGTTGGTTGAGCATCATCCCATGCACCCAGATGTTGCACCCGGCTCTATTCCTGGTCCGGGCACATGACTGGGTTGCGGGCTTGATCCCTGGTGGGGCACAAGCAAGAGGCAGCTGATCGATATTGTGCTCTCACATCGATGTTTCTCTCCCTCTCTTTCTCTAAAAATCAACAAATTATTTCTAATATATATTTTTATTGATTTCAGAGAGGAAGGGAGAGGGAGATAGAAATATCAGTGATGAGAGAGAATTATTAACTGGCTGCCTCCTGCACGCCCCCTACTGGGGATCGAACCCGCAGCCCTGGGCATGTGCCCTTGACTGGAATGGAACTGGGATCCTTCAGTCCGCAGACCAACACTCTATCCACTGAGCCAAACCCGCAAGGCCAATGAACTATTTTTTTTTAAAGTGACATGGTCTTGGCCAATTTGGCTCAGTGGATAGAGTGTTGGCCCTTGGACTGAAGGGTCCAGGGCACCTACCTCGGTCGCAGGCTCCATCCCTGGCCCTGGTTGGGGCGTGTGCAAGAGGCAACCATTCCATGTGTCTCTCACGTAGAAGTTTCTTTCTGTCTCTCCCCCTCCCTTCCACTCTCTCTAAAAATCAATGGAAAAATATCCTCTGGTGAGGATTAACAATAAGTAAATAAAATAAAATGTAAAAAGTGGTATGTATTGTGTTTTCTGCCTGGTTCTCCCCGCTGAAAAGTCAGCGTCATCAGGACCGGCTTATGCTGTGTTCACTGGGGTATCCCTAGGACCTACCAGCGTTCGCGCTAAAAAAGTATGTTTAAATAAAGAATGGTTAGACTCCCGCACACATCCATTTGTCGTCCCTCTCATTGATCATTCACTGGTTGGTTCTTGCATATGCCCTGACCAGGGATCAAACGTGGCGTGTCGGAGGGTTCTCTAACGGAGCTGTCGCCAGGGCAGATGTTACCTTCACATTTTATAATTTGCCACCGATGGTGGGTGATTGTTTCCTCCCTGAGCCTCAGGGTTAGCATCAGGAGCTGGCAGCCCCTGACAGCCATCTTGGCCTTTGGCTGGGGCACAATGGCTGGCGGGGTTGCTTGTTGGTGACTGGGCAGCGGGCAGCTCATCAGAGTGCACTCTAGGCGAGTGTAAGATTTTTGCTTTGCGTGGAACAGCAGTTCCACTTTGGTCTAAGGAACCGACCAGCAATGTCTAGTGCAGCAGCTCTGCAGATAAAACGTCCCCAAACCCATTGCCTCCTCTCAGGGAGGGCGGAGAACGCATACTCCAAAGGTGTAGCCTATGGAGGCCCATCCATGTGAGCAGCTAAACCAAGTGTTAGGGGCCACGACTGTGACCCTGTTCTCTGGGGCCTAGTTCTGGCCACTCGCCGGCTAGGGCAGGAGGTCCATGGCAGCTCGGTAACCAGCTGTGGGACTTGGGGACTCAAGGCCTGTGGCTTCAGCCACCTGCTCCCACCCATGGCACCCTGGTTTGGGAACAGGCCCCAAGGCTTCAGGAGAATTCTCACATGGTCATTGACTTGTATTCCTTGCCTGCTTTCCAAGTGGGAATGCCCTGGGCTGGGGAAGGGGCACTGACCCCTGGGGCCTTGAGGCTCCCTCCTACCCCAGGTCAACAGTGGCCAGAGTCCTGACTGGTTCCTCTGCCTCCGTGGGGAGATGTGTCCTGCGGCGCCCAGTGCTCCGGCCCCTCTAGACCTCCCTGGACTTCTCTTAGGGCCGGGAGCTCCGTACTGGGGCCCGGCTGCAGGGGTGCTGCCCGCCTGCTCCCAGACCACAGGGGCCGGAGGAGGTCGGAGGCCGGGGCCTGGCGGGGAGGCGGTGGGCTGCAGTGGGGAGGAGCCGACGCCACGCCGGGATCGGTGGGAACCTCCAGGGCTTTGTCTCCTAGACTCCACACCCGCCAGCCCAGCACCAGGGCCTACGGCGGCCTCGGCGCTCAGCACAAGTTTAGTGAATGGAGGGATGAATGAGGGCGGGAGGGGGTTGGGGGAGGGGCGCAGAGAGTGGGCGGTGGGGGAGGGGGCGAGCCGGGTGGAGGAGGGGAGGTGGCCGCTGGCGGGAGAGCGCGGGAGGAAGGGGGCGGGCGGAGCTGGGCGAGCCTGCTGGTCTGGAATCTGGCTGGGAGGACATGGCGGGGTGGGGGTGGGGGGTGGCCGGGGCGGGGAGGGGCCCGCCTGCCTTTCTCCCCGGCTCCCCGCGCCGTCCGGCCTGCCCCCAGCCCATAAAGCCTTGGGGGTCGCCTGTCCGCCCAGGCCCAGCCCTCACTGTGAAGGGAGTGGCGGCATCTTTGTTTTCCTCCTTACTTTCTAGGAGCTCACGCACCAGGGACCGGTGGCCTCTGGGTCTGCAATACCTGAGCGGCCCGGGGACGTGAGCGGGGTCAGAGGGCAAACCCAGGCTGCAACCTGCCCCGCCCGTCCGGCCCGAACGCCGAGGTCCGGGAAACACAGCTCCTGGGCTCTGAGTAGCCGGGAGTCTGGGCTTCTGGGGGTGGTGGGGTGAGTGGGTGAGCCGAGAAACCCAGGGAGAGAAACCGTGGCAGCTGCCAGGGAAGCGCGCAGCTCCACGTGGGCAGTGCCAGGGAGGAGCTGCTGACAGTCAGGTTTCTGGGTCACCATCTAGGGAGCCCTGCCAGTTCCCAGGCTTTGGGGGTGGGGTGGGTTGAGGAGTGAGGGCGGGTCTGCATCCCAAATCCAGACCCTGCTGCCTCCTTTGTCTGGGACTTCTGAGCCTGCTTCCCGCTCCACCCTGATGGGCCTTGATGGAGTCCCACTGAGGGTCTGATGGCTGTTCCTGAACTTCAGTGGGCTCTGGGCCTGCTGGTCTACCTGCCCTGGGAGTGGGGTGTATAAAGGCAAAGCAGAACCCCTCCTACGCAGTCCCTTGGCTTGGGCTCCCTCTCCTCCACTCCTGCTCCCTGGGCTGTCCCCAGTACCAATGGAGCCCTTTTTCTGAGTTTGCCCTCAGTGGCAGGGGTCTTTGGGGTCAGGATGACTTTCATGGCAGAAATCCTTTTCCTAGTTTCCAAAGAGAGAACTCACCTCCTCAGCACTGTGAGGCTCATGCCGGTGCCCCGCGCCCACCTTGGCAGTGGCTTGGGCCCCTAGAAGTCTACGACACTTTCACCCCAAGAGCTCAGTGTTCATTACAGTCACTGAAACTGAAGTCCAAAGAGGTTAAGTATTTTGCTGGGATAGAAATGGATAAAAAATGGAGGGACTGGGGATGGGTGGGGGGCTAGGCTGCCATTGGTGGCCATTAAGTGTTAGGGGTGGAGGGGATGTGACTCAGATTATGAGGCTGTGCCCTGGCCACTGTGTGCATTTCTCAATTCACACAGGAGAAGTCATGTTCCCATTTCATACATGAGGACATTGGGTCTCTGCAAAGTCAGGTGACTTGCCAAGGCCAATGGCAGAGCCCGGGTTTAGAATATCTGTGAGTCTTCTCTGAATTCTGTCCCACCCCACCTGACTCTCCCTACTCAACTTTTCCCACCCAGCTCTCACACTCCCTTACCCTGCTCTACTTGTTTCTGTTCCGTAACCTTATCTGACATCTAGACTGTGCTGCCCACTGGGGTGACCACTAGGCACAGGTGGAATCTGAGCACTTGGATGAGATGTTCGGGAAGCATGAAATCCTCACTGGATTTCCAAGGCTTGTCACACACACACACACAAAATATGAAAATACTAATATTTTTATATATTGATTACATGTTGACATGATAATATTTGGGTGTTTTGGATTAAATGAAATATATTATTAAAGTTAATTTTCTGTTCTTCTTACCGATCAATGATTCTCTCTCATCTATGTTTCTCCTTTTCCCTTCCTCTCTGAAATCAATAAAAAAAATATTTAAAAAATACATGGCTCCAAGAAAACCTAACATTAGATATGTGCCTTCCATCCTATTTCTATTGGACGGTGCTGGTTTAAATCTTTTGCTTATTTATTATTTATTGTTTATTGTAAACCCTCACCCCCACCGCTTGTGTGTTCTTGGAGGGCAGCAGTTGACATATTTTGTTCACTGTCCTTTCTGTTCACCGCCACACTCCAGGTATTCAGAGCCTGCGCTGGTTTTATTAAAGGTGTTCAGTAAGCGTTTGTTTAATTCAATCCAGCGATCTGGTTCCAGGTGAGTCTCAGAGGTCAGGAGGGATCTGTAGGAACTCATGTTCCCGTCTCCTCTGCCACCACACAGGGCTCCACAGGTGACCTAGTTGACCCCAAGGAGCCCTTCTTGACATCCTCCCCCCACCCTGTATGGGTGGATGGGTCTGGGGTCTGGAGCAGGTGAGCGATGCTTGCTGGGGCACCGCCAGGCCTGGGAAGAT